>JANHFL010002577.1:203487-226060 GCA_032468155.1 Oxyrhabdium leporinum | reverse complement strand
TTTGTTATTCCTTGTTGCACATTTTCAGTCTTTCCAGTTATGTCCTGTAGAAGGTCTTTTATCTCCCTGGAGTTCCTCACCATAGTATCATAGAGACTTTGAATCGCCAGCATGGTTTCTCTTTGAAGTGCTTCCAATTCTTCCTGATGAGCCGTCTTGTTTTAAAAGGTCCAAATATTTCTCAATGATCTCTCAGTTGTCTGCCACCGCTCAAAATCTATTCTTTTTAATTTCCCAAAGCCAGTAAGTTATTTAACATTGTTCATCAGGGAATACAATAATTATAGTTCTTTATATCCCAGAATTAATCAGTTAGTTCCATTTATACAGTCCAGGGCGTTTTCCAAATAGCTCCTTAAGTCCACTTTTTAAATTGCTAGTTAATTCCAAAATTCAAAAATCATTCCATTAGGTATGCTCCAGGTTTTCAAGGTTAAGTCTCTGATAACCATACAATAGATAAGTATAGAACAGTAGATAATGCAGCAGACTTCCAGGTGTTATTTCCTGCCTTTATCAAAATTTTCCAAGGTTGCTTCTATTATTCAGAGAGTCTAGCATGATATGTATACATTCACCAGTAGATGGTTCCTTCAGCTTGAAATTCAGCTTTAAGGCTATTTTGTCAGCTGTTTATTTCCGGTTAATGCAGCAAAAAATATTCAATAAACAGTCAGATATCCGGCATTTTAAAATGCCTATTTCAAAGTCATGCCAATAAGATTTATCCATCCAATCTTTCTGTGTTTTATAACTTTTACTTATTTTCTTTTAGGGTGCACTCTCTGTCTCTCTTTGATCGCCACTTGAAAATATTCCAAAGAGCCTCTTTTTCTGGATTTATTTTCTTTTAGGGTAAATCCTAGACAAAATTTAAAAATCACCTCACCCAGCTCCAATCACTGTTTACTCTCATTGCTCCAGCAGTCTTCGTTTCTTTGGCTGCCCCAGCTTCAAGGCAGCCATGATGGCTGCCTCATCTTCATCTTCAGCAAAGGGAAGAAACCCTGGGTCCAGCAGGAGAGCCGCTGCTCTCCATGACCTGCAGGGTGCCCCTCCTTTGTATGTCATCTCTACGGGGTGACTTTAGCCCCTTGGGGGGCCCTCCGACAAAGAGGATTCGACATGGGGATGCGGGGCCCTGCTCCCCTGTGTCAATCTCACAGCGACGTCAAGCCGGAAGTCTCATCACATAAATTCTGTTAGAGCGAGGATGGGAGATAGAGAATGTGCAAATGTATGAATGTAGAATGACACACACACACAAAAGGAAAAACCCCTGTTGACTCAATAGAATACACACACAGATACCCATACGTATCCACCCACCTTTGTATATTCACTTCCTTAGTTCCTGCATGTTTCCTTGGAACACTTCAAAGTACAGTTTCTGCCAAAAATAAAGGATAAATCATTGCACCACCTAGTCCAGCGGTTTTCAACCTTGGCAACTTTAAAATGTGGACTTCAACTCCCAGAATTCCCCAGCCAGCATGGATTCTGGGAGCTGAAATCCACACATCTTCAAGCTACAAATAATAATAAACACTGTCGTAGACTATGCACAAAACCTGGAAGGAAGGAAGGAAAGAAGGAAGGAAAAGGAAAGGAAAGGAAATAATCATTACAGAAGCCATCTCAAGTAGAATCCTTTCTCACGTTTGCCCCCTCCTATAGCAGATTATTGGCCACCTGGCATAAGGTGTGAATCTCAGGAGGGAGCAGGGGTGACTACTGGGTGTAGTCCAAAAGTCACTGCGCATAAAAAATATGGGGAGGTTTGATCACACCATCTTGGCCACTCCCTTAACATTTCTGACATGCCCTGCAAACCCTCCTGAGAAAGGGAGACAGGCCAGTGTAGATCATATCTGAAGCTTAATCAGCTGGATCCTTCCCTCCTACTCAGAGCTGTTAAACCAAATTCCTAGGGGCTGGAACCTAAAAACTTGTTTTCAAAAAAACGTATACAATTATTAACTTTGTGCCTAAGCCACTTGGGAAGGATGTTTATTCTGAAAGTCTGTTCAAAAATATAATCAATGAATAAGGTCAGTTACAATTATTGTAATAAAAAGATAAAAGTACTCTCATTTATTTATAATGATATCTTCATTTTGATCACAATAAAACAATATTTTACCACAATAAGGAATGGAGAGAAAATATAATAACAGAATACAAAGGTTGTATAGATCAGAATAGACACTTCATTGGCAATGCAGACAAGGAAGGTGATATACATTTTGTTTCCCAGGAAGCTATGACCCTTCAGCATTTTGCACTGTTCACGTCCTTGCTGTACTTTCCCAGAACAGAATGAGCTGAACTGACACCTTTCTTGGCTTGAAAATCTGCAAAATGTCCAAAGGAAGATGGTGAGTCAGGGTAATAGGAGAAGACTGGTGGTATGTTTTGCAGCCAAATGAATTCCATGCTAGGAATCTTTAGGCAAGATACTAAACATTGTCTATATAGTAATACCATGGTGTGAGCATACTTGAAAAGTTTTGTACACCTGAGGTCAAAAAGATGTGGAAAAGGTCAACCAAAATTATTACGGGGCTGTAGCATTTGGAGTTTTCTCTTAAAAAGAAGACAGAAAGGCCAGAACTACTGCAGAATTTAATATGCAAAGAGGATTTGAACTGCCATTCAGTACTACTGTAACTGGAACTTCCTTTTTTGGTTTTCTTTCACTGCTGAGGTTTCCCATTAAAGGTTCAGCTTTCTCATAGCAAGTTCCTTCTTAATCTTTGCATTTTTCAGTCATATCATTGTCAGTTTTCACTAAACTTTTATTCAGAAATTTTTAAAACAAATGAAATAAATTGAAGCTCATTATATAACACAGATGGGGAAAAAATGTGGCTTTCAAAAGACCTGCTTTGACACAATTAAGTATTACAGCATGCACAATGCAATGGCGCCCTGCAGCTTGGAAACAGCTATAGATTTCTTGTGCGTGACCTTTGAGATCTGCCAAAAAAATGTGTGAGGCCGGAAAGAACGCTAAATTTGATTTCTTTAAATACAATTGATATTATTGCCATTTAGTGTAATATTTTTAAGGTCAGCAGAAACTCTTAGAAGACCCAGCAAAGGGGATAATATGCAGTTCTGCAATGCAAGCAACTCTGCATAGAAATAATCATATAGAAAGTCAAGCTAACAGATTTAGACTGAAAAAAATCAAGAAAATTACTACATAGCATCAGAGACACACAGAAAATAACTAGTTTTTACAGTTCAGGGTTCTATGTGCAACTGAAAAAAATGGGTTTTTCATCCAATATCTCTTTCAAATGTTTCATTGCGACACCAAATACCTGCTTGATACACGTTTTACAGATCCAAAATATCTTCATGCTCAATATGTGCACTATATGATATACTTTCTGATGGGAAAAATCACCTTTTCACTACTGCCAAAAGGAGTAATAATTCTATAGCAATTATTTCAACAAGTCCAGATATTTGCAGTCCAGATCTGGTAGCCCTGATAGACAAATTGTGCACTAATAATTGTTTTCATCCAAATGTAAACCAACATATGGTTAAGTATAATCCTCTGCACAGGGGGATTTTCAATTAAACTCATGTTGTCCACATTTTATAAGGACAGAATAACTCTTATATCAAGAATTATACCTTTGATTCATACCCAAAGTGAGTCTTTTGTAACAGCTAATGGACTATCTCACTGTATCTTTTTGAAATCCGAGTTAATCTTCAAGGAAATGCAAGATGAATTCATACAATGTTAAATTTATAATATATTATTAGTTGATGTGGTGTGTTGTATAAACTAAGGGTGATTTATCTATTATACGATGGATAGGGAAATTGCGGCTTAATATATAGAAAAGGGTCTATTTGGGTAAAATTTGTTTTCCCCAACCTTGTTTTAAAAACATCCAGAGTTGATTTGTGTCTACATCCTTAGCAAAGTAGAATTCCTAGTGATCAACACTCTCTTCTAGTCATTTGTCAAAACATTTTTAAAAACAGCATTGTATCTGAGACTTGTGGGAAGCTTTAGGTTTCCATGACAATGCTGAGCACAACAGAGATTTCTGCTGTATTAGCATATTTAAAGGTATGGTTTGTGGTGAAGAGTCAAGGCTGGATTTTATTGGTATAGTTTTTTCTTTTATAGCTCTTTCAAATAAATGTTTTATTGCGGTACCAAAATGTATGCTTGGTATACATTTAGAGGCCCAGAATATCTTCATGCACTCTATGATCTGTTTCTTGATAACTCACTACTGCCAAAGGGCTAATAATTCCACAGTAATTATTTCTAAGTACTGATGGCACTATTTTTCTTCAGTGTTGTTCATTGCTGCAACTGCTTTAGGGAGTCAAACCATTAAAGTTAGGGTGATTCTTAAAAAAGCTGTGTCTTTTTTCAGACTTAGGTGGAAGCCTGGAAAAGAGACTGCTGTGATGAATAGCAGAGTGGTGCCGTGCTTGCAGAAGGTCAGAAACATTTCTTCTATGTCATTTTCAAAGGATGAAATTATTCTGAATAATTTTCAAATAAAGTGAGACAGCTGCATAATGCTTGTTTGGTGCAGACAGACCTGACCTGCCCATCAACAGCCCTGCATGTTTTGAAAGACAGTGATGTAGGTGATAAACCTAAATGAATTTCCCTCTTGTTGGGAAATTCTTCTCTGAAATACAGGAAGGTGGGGGTAGGATCAGAATAGCACAGAAGCTTGTTTGGGGAGACTTTGCTGCACATTATTGCTGCTTTGCTATTGATATTGTGTACAGGTTGAGAATGTATTGAGCATGTAACTTCTGTGGCTGAGTGGGAGTTATACAAGATGACATGATGGGTCAAGATTTGAATGTGGCATTTACTCTTTGACAGGTAACTCTGCTCTTTTCTGTGCTGCTGAGTTAAAGTGCCACCCACTTTGAGTTGACAGGAAATCCATTCCAACATAAAATAAGTTGTCCCCATTTCAGATCCTTGTGTACCTCTATTGCCTCTGTTGAGGCTTGCAGCTGTTTGATGGTGTCCTGATTATGCATATACTGAGCATGTTCAGCAAGACATTTCCTAAAACCTCTTGGCTTTGTTGCCTTCTTACTATCTGAATATCACCAGCTGGCAGGAAATTATCTACCAGTCAGGAGACTGATGTGTTGATAGGATTGGGAAGGTGGTGTGTTCTGACAGGTGGTCAAACCCCCTCTCTTCTTTTATTGTATATTTTAAGGCAGGAAAGGGTACAGGTAAACCTCTAATTCCATGTTGAAAACTGGCATGGTCCCCTCCAATCCCACAAGCAGGCGTTTAGTGGGTGATAGGAAGTTCCTGTACAAGCTAGCCATCAGCACATCTTCCCAACAAAAATGGTGGCATAAGAGAGTGCAGTTAAAGAGGGGTGTACACCAGTCTGAAATGACTAATGTATGCTACCCTCTATGGATAACCTGACTGTGCCAGAGACAGAATATTTAGCCAAGGGGATCACATTTTACTTTTTTTTTTTAATTGTCTTTTTAATTTTTATAAATCACTCAAGCAGGTAATTTTTATAAATTACTTCAAGCTTCAGGGGGAAAAGACGATTTTAACATCCCAACAACTACGGACAACTTAACAGCTGAGACACTGTTGGGATGGGGCTGAGGATATGGAGATAATGTCATGGAGACACCCGGTAGAAAACACAGATTACTAGGGATGGTCTTCCAATAGTCAGATGTAAGCTGTGGATACAATCACCCTGTTAATTAGATTTTTACATCATTCAAAGCATTCCTTTTAAAGAGCCCTGGCATGAAGTTTCTTCAACCACTTAAAATAGTTTCCTCAAATACTTAAAATCCCCTTGCTAAATGTGCGTGTTTCTTTTATTACTAATTCAACTGGGCGTAGAAAGGATGAGGGGAGAGAGAAGGATGTAAGAATGATTGCTCATATCTGATGTGGCTGAAACTGCTTTTTCTTTAGGCACTAAAGGAGTTAAATCTGTGGTAGTCAGAACAGTTCCTAATAGTCCTTTGTCTCATCTCCAAGTGAATGTCATAATGCGCATATCTCCTGGTTCTTGGAAAAACTACTAGAGTCAAAATGAAAACTATCCTTTTTCCTTGCACTTAAACTGCTGATGTAAAAGTTCAAAAGTTAGCAATCTTGTTGCTATCATTTTACCAATTTCCTCTTAAAACAGAGGTTGCTTCCCCGTGAAGACTCCCATTATTACCACAGGCAGCCATTCCACCATTATTTCTCCTGTAAAGAAAAATGGAGCAAATCACAGGTAATTTGCAAGTGGAAGATGATGATATCTGACCCTCTTGTAAAATTATCAGGGGAAAAAAAACAGCAACTTCAAAACAAATGCCTCATCTGGAAAGACCTAGTAGCTGAATGCACATATTCAAATAAATACAATATAGTTTCTGTATTCATAACATGCTACATCTAAATCAATCAAACACATTAGAGCTTAATGACAGCCTGGCTCACATAATCTAAGAAATGGTTGTGTTCCAATGACACACTGTATAAGAAATTACCCAATTGCTTTTAGCCTAGACTAGCATGTTGTGCAAAATACAGCCAGTACAAGAGAAGCCACAATTAACAATTTTTCTGCAAAGGAAGGCTTTCACTTCCAGTCTTGCTATGTGCCACCACCTAGTGGCCAGAAGTGTGGCTGTCACTGCTTTTTTGATATCTGATTTTATCTCCTTGCTTAAATCCAGATTATGGAGGAGAGAGTCTAAGGTAATTTCACACATAAAGAAGACTTAGCTGTTTTCTTTTAAAATTATTGCCTCCATCTACATGTTACTTTAAAAAAAAACATTTCAGAAGATCTGTGATAATCCAAACACAGTTCTCCCATATTATGTCCCCCTTGACTCTAGTTAACACCTAATAAATTGTGGGTTTGATTTTTACATTAAAGGCAAGCTGTTACAAGTTTTATCATAGAAATAAGCAGATTTTTGGTAATGTTCTAATCAAGGACTAACATAGTGGGATTATTACTATCCTTATTTTAAGCAGACAAAATTGTGTCATTACAAAGCTTGGGATGCAAATAGATCCAATTGTTGGCTAAAATTTGAAGTGCTTGACATTAATGGGATGTGCATTAAAAAAATCAGTTATAAAGTTGCCTTGAAATGCTTTTTTCAGAAACATTATAGGAGGGGTGTCATAATAGCTCCAAAATTAGGAGAAGTCTTAGTGTCTTTTCAAACATAACCTTTTATTAAAAGGCATGCCTTTTATCAAACTTTATCAGTTTGTAAGCCTTTTAATAAGGTGTATTAGTCTGAAAAAAATGCCAACAGACTCCAGATTTTCTCTGAAGAATGTGTGGATATTACCAAAAACTGGCTTATCCATTTTGCTTAGGAAAATTGATCAGATAATAAATGACAGGAAAAATTAAAGTGTATCTACTTGAGAGTGGAGGAATATTTTGCCCATATATTAGCTTGACTTTCCCAGATGATTAATAATTTCTCTTGGAGCTGAGCAGCCCAGCATCCACACGTTTCTAGTATTTCATACAGTTCTTTCCTTCTGGCTAGAGTGGGTCACCGATTCCTCACATTCATCACAAATAGAGTAGGCAGATCTTCCCAGCTGCATTTAATCTGCCAAGAGGTATGCAAAATGGCACATACCAATCCATAAAAAGTAAGAAGTATCAGCTTCTAATTACCAAAATATCTGGATAATCCCTGAAATAAGTATTTAACAGGTCCATTTCCAAATCTCTTACAAACCTTTCTGAAAGCAGTACGTCAAAGGGCCCATTATGTCCATTTTTTTCTTTTTTATGTTCTTTTTCTGTAGATAGCTAGTTATCATGTTATTTTGGTCAATGACAGAACATTCTGTAGATCTCTATTTCCCCTGCATTTGATAGCTGTTTTAGCGGTTTGCTGTCACCCACTGCAAGTGACTAAAGAGGAAAATTTCTTGAAGTCCTTGAAGGTAAGAAAGGATGAATAAAGGAAAAACGATCTCTCTATCTAGGAAAATGGTGCTGTTATAAGAAGATAAGCCTCTACTATCATTCATCATTCCTGCAATCTTAGGTTAAATTAGACAGACCAGAGTATTCTGCTGGAACTCAGCACCACAAAAGTTTAAAAGAGGCTGGGATCACACATGAGAATATTAGCTGTAATGATGTGTTGGTATTATTATTACTTATTGATCATATTTATATATGTATAAATACTTTGATTTATTATACACAATGACTTAGAGCTTCTCTTATATTAAGACAAATCTTTAGCAAACCATATGCAGCTTAATTGAATGTTTTTCAAATTTGGCAAATTTAAGATGTGTTGACTTGAACTCCCGGAATTCCCCAGCCAGCAAGTATTTTTATCACAAAATTTTTGTCTCCCTCTTTTAACTCCTTGCTCTCAGGATATAAATAGGTCAGTGCCACATATTTGTGCCTGAGACAGAGAAAAAGAATAGTTTTCTACCTACAGCAACTCTGCATGCAAACTGCGCTATTACTATTTTTTTAACAGACTGCCACTTTAAAAAAAACAAAAACCCTAAATATTAGAAAAACCTTTCCATATAGAAAGCATTTACTGTTTGTGGATGCTCTCAGATATAATTTTTATCATGCAAATAGTTCTTTTCTATTCATAGGGGGAAAAGTCCATCTAGATGTCATGGATCTAATGCATCTGAGGTTTTTTTAATCACTTCTCCCAACGTTTTTAGTGGGGGAAAAACAGCATAGGTGCAAAAGGTCTTCTGTTGGAATACAAATTAGCATATTATCTGAGAGCACCTTGTATATGAAATGTTCACTGCAGTGAAGAACATACATTAGTGGGTTATATCTTACAAAAATTAAGCTAGGTAGGTATCCTTAGCATCAGTTTTCCCGAGTCACCCTGAGTATATTATAGATCAAGAGACCACAGGCCATATTCAGCCTCCAAACATAACTTCTTATGACAACAAGGCCACATTTTGCTGATGTTGTTTTTTCTCCTAAAAATAGGAGTAGGAGGTGAACTACACATTGGATCAAAAACATTGGACTCTTCCTGTGATATTACCAACTTTTGTTGATATCACCTGCAGGCCTCCAGCTGGTTGTAGGTAACTGACTGAGGGATGCTCAGGTAATGATGGATTTTTTGTTGCAAATCAGGAATGATTGACTGGGCTGCTAAGAATTGCAACTGAAAGTGATAATTCTCTCTTACAAATAACAGAAGTGTTTGCAAGTCAGAAAGCAAAGAAAATAGCACTTCAAACATAAAATCAGTTTGTCTCTCACTGCCAAGAAATAGACATCTCTTAAAATAAATAAACAGATGTGGTATTCAATATATTTTTTCTAAATATATTTTTATTTTATTTTATTTTATCTCATTTTGCAAGAACCCATATACAATGTAAATTCAGGCCCATGTATATGCAGGGCTTCCAAAACTAATGTATCACTGTGCCCCTCTCTTAAACTTTGGAAGCACACTTTAAAGATTTGTACAGTTGTACTCGGAAATCAAAAGTAGGTCCTCCATCTGCAGTTCAATCTTTCTAGCTGCCTCCCAGATTTAGCAATAGCACTTAGACTTATATACCAATTCATTCTGCTTTACAGCCCTCTCTACAGACTCAGCATATTTCCCCCAACAATCTGGATCCTCATTTTACCAACCTCAGAATGGTGGAAGGCTGAGTCAACCTTGAGCCAATGAGACTTGAACTGACAAACTGCTGGCAGCCTGCAGTACTGCGTTCTAACCACAACTTCCAAAATTCTCAAACCAAATGCTGAGTAGAAATGATGGATCTTGAAATCTTGCACTAGAGGGCTTATGGTTGAAGAAGGCTGAATTACAAAATAGATGAGTTGATCTCCTGCTGTGGTTATTCAGGGATGCTATTGACTGCAATAGTTACCACCTGCATTTTTCAGTTTGGTACCCTGCTACTCTCAAATGACAATTTGCACAAAAAATGAATGCTAACAAAACAATGTCCACCTTAAAAACTAATAGTTATTTGGTCTCTTCCCAATATGTCATAAAACATTGAATTAAATATATGTTGTGTAGCCTTGGGGCATTTAGTCGACTTATTTTGCTGCTTATATCACTTCTGCTTCTATAGACCAGAATGCTATTTTGGTGAAGGTGGATATCTCAACTGAGTGATGACAGATATTTGTATTGTTTAGCTTTGCTCTACTTTGCAATTTACTTGGATGATCCCCTGCAGACAGAACCTGAGTCCCAGAGCAAGACAGGGCAGGATGGTTTAGATTACAGTTGTCAGAAACAGTTATTTGGAAATAGGATTGGGCAGCCAAAGACATCTGCAGGGAATAGAAGGAGAGGCTATTTATTTCAAAATATCTTACCTATTTGGGATTTGGGAATTATTTGAAAGATATGAAGCAATATTCTACTATTAGAGGAACAGCCTTGAGAATATTTGCATTTGTGAATTTCTGTGCGCACACAGAGAAAATCCATCCACAGCTTATTTCTGCAGAACAAGTTAAGCAGCAAATATAATGACATAGCTCTCTCTGAAGACTTGTAAGAAGGGAGAGAAACAGTCTAAGTAAAGTAAGCAAAGAGTAAAAGGAGAAGAAATAACAACAGTGACAACATCAACTTGGGCTCTGAAGTGGACAGAAATTACATTGAAGAACATGTCTGAATGCCATCACAAAATCACTCCACTGAGCCCCCTACCCCAAAGGCATGGGTGCCACCATTAATGTGTTTCTCCTTTGCAGAATGAGAAATTGATCAACACCACACCAGAGAACAAAGCTAAACAGTAACAGGTGACCTTGTCCTGAGGGAAAATGAAAATAAATGGTCAGGGTCTTTGTTTGGCAGTCATACGTTTGATGCAAGGGGTTCATTCCCACATAGCTCATATGTTACTGGTGATGGATATAGAAATGTATTAAAGGGGGAGGGGGATTAAATAGGCATCATTTTTTACTTGACTCTTATCCTTGAATGAGAATATTGTTTTCCAACTGCTGAAGAATGGATAATACAGCAATGCAGCCCCTAATGCTCTTTTTGTGGCCCCAAGAGGAACCCTATTGTCAAAATTCAGTGGAAAGAGGTCTTACCATTGTGAAGTACACAAGAACTCCACTAATGCAGTACCCAAGAACTAATGGAGCTCCACTAGAGGTTTAATATAGTGGGGATTTTTCTTTTTCTTTTTTAAAAAGCTATCCTCTCCCAAATCCTAGAAAAGCCCTGACTATGCCTACTTTGTATACTTGCCTACACTCAATTCTTAGATTTCCCCAAAGATCTGAAGTGAGGGTGTTATATCTGCCTGGACTGAAGACCACATCATCTGTGATCACAGAGGTCTTATATATAACTGGGTCTTATAAGCAGTCAGATGGGCTGGCTGCTTCAATGAAGCTTAAGTATCCATCTGTTTATATTTCCAATGCCTGGTAAAACTCTATGCTTTGATTTCCACTTAAGACCAAACTAAGTTTGAATGGTAACATTCATGCTCGTAGACCGTTTTCCTTAGACAAGGGTCAGGCTTATGTTGCATAAGTGCCTGTAAGTTCCACACTGCTACTAATTAACATGCATATGTGCAAATGTAAGCAGGCAGCCAGGATGGCTGCTGGGCTTCAAAACACTTTTTAATGAGACAACAAGCAGCTAAAATTGTGCTGAGTTTAGTGAATAACAATCAGTATTCTAGTGCCTGCAGTGCTGGGCCTTGTCCTGATCTCTATTTATATGTCCTCCTTACTGCCTGATTTGCTCAGAGGCAACATTTGCAGATGTTGTACTGTAAAGATAGCAGAACTTGGAAAGTTCATTGGCCTATCTCTGGAAGTGCGCTGCCAGATGAAGTGAGGCTGTTTTAGACAAAGCCGAGATAGATTGATTCAGTGCTCCTCAAACTTGGCCATACGAAGTCCTCATACCTTTTGCTTTTGCTCCTTCTTCTTAGTGACAGATGGAATGCCTGAATCAGTTTGTTGTTTCTGCTGCTTAGGGTCTTTTTCCTTTTCACTACAACCCTGCATGCCATGCCCATCTCCCCCTTCCAAAGGACTTTGTTTACTCCTACCAGAGAGAAATCCTACATGATTTCTTAGCTCACTTGCAAGATTGACACCATAATGCAGGGTTTCTTCACATACTTCACAAGTTTGCTGAACTGGTTTTATTATGAAAGAAAGGTTCCTGAGGTTTCTCTGCAAATTTCAGTTTTTCCCCCTTGCATTTATATCCCATTTGCAATTATCAAGAGGAAGGTGTATGTTCCTTTTTAAAATTTCTACTTTATGAAGGAAAGAGGAAGTCTATATCTTATGTCACGGGATACTGAAAGCTTATGAACTCAGAGGTGGCTAACTTTGAAGTATAGTGGAGGCAGAGAATGCTTTAATATCAGAAACATCCATTCTGGAAAATTGCTGCTAGTGTACCATCCTCCAGGATCCTTCCTGCCTGACCTGATGGATTCTGCACTGGACTAGTGATAGAAGCATGTGCAGAGACAAAAAATGGGCCTCCCGGAAGTTCTGGAAGTCTGGAAACGGGCCTGTTTCCGGCCTCCAGAGGGCCTCCAGAGCCTGGGGAAAGCCGTTTTCACCCTCTCAGAGGCTTCAGGAAAGCCTCTGGAGCCCAGGGAGGGCAAAATGCCCCCCCCCACCATGGTGCAGGAGGCCGACTAGGCCACGCTCACCATGGCCACGCCTATCCTGCAACTGGGCAGAGAACCCGCTGCTAAAATTTTTGAAGCCCACCCCTGCATGTATGGTAGTGCTATGAAAAGGATAATACTACTATACATCAAAAACATCTCAGAAATAAGCATATGCTATTTAACTACATAGTATCACCATCATATACCAACCAACTAGGGTATTCCAAAACATTTAAGTAACCCAAAAGATCCAGAAACCTAAGAGGTAAAAACAGTGGTCAGCTTTAACAGGGTTTCTCAACTTTGGCAACTTTAAGATGTGTGGACTTCAACTCCCAGAATTCCCCAGGAATTTGGGAATTGAAGTTGACACGTCTTAAAGTTGCTAAAGTTGAGACAAGTATATTGTATATACTTGTCCAACAGGTATATACAGTATCTTCCAACAAAATGGATACCCACACAACTTTAACATATAACATATAGTATAAGAGCTGTAATGGCCACTATATAGGAGAGACTTAAGACTAATAGAGCATATCCATGAACACCAATTAGCAGTCAGAAGACACAACAGAAACTTAATCTCACAACACATGGACAAACGTGACCATAGTTTCAACTGGAACTGGAGCATCCTAGACCAAACTAAATTAAAAAATCCTAGGAAATTCCTGGAAGCTTGGCATTCAGACAATCAGCCACCAAGAGATTCATAGAGATAAACCACATTTACTGTACACACTATTCAAAAGATGCAATTTAAAAAAAAAACTAAGAAGGAAACTGCCTGGGGAATTCTGGGAGTTGAAGTCCACATATCTTCAAGCTGCCAAGATTGAGAAACACTGCATTACATATTAATCAGTTTTACAGTCATATTCAGTAGATGGCATCACTGACATAACATCAGTCCGAAGAAATTAACTACACTGAGAAGCAGATTCCTTAATTCGTTGTTGTTGTTCAGTCTCTAAGTGATATTTGACTCTTTGCGACCCCATGGACCATAGCATGGCAGGGCCCTCTGTCCTCCACCGTCTCCCTAAGTCTGCCCAAACTCATGCCCACTGCATCAATGACACTATCTAACCATCTCATCCTCTGCTGTCCTCTTCTCTTTTCGCCTTCAATCTTTCCCAACATCAGGGAAATAAATCTAATAAATCCTCTCTTCTCATTTAGTGGGCAAAGTATTTGAGCTTCAGTATCTATCCTTCCAAAGGACAGTTTGGGCTGATTTCCCTTAGGAACGACTGATTTGATTGCCTTGTAATCCAAGGGACTCTCAAGAGACTTCTCTGGAACACAATTCAAAAGCATCTATACTTAGGTGTTCAGCCTTCCTTATGGCCCAAGTCTCACAGCCATATATTACTACTGGGAAAACAATAACTTTGACTATACAGACCTTTTGTCAGCGAGGAGATGTCTCTGCTTTTTAATATGCTGCCTAGGTTTGTCATAGCCTTCCTCTAAAGGAGCAAGCATCTTTAAGCATCCTTAATTCATACTAATACTATAACTAATAATATACTTAGCACAATGACTGGGTTTTTCATATCATCTAAGGGCTCACTGTTAACTCTGCTGATAAATTACAAACTCTGTGGCATTGTATTTTACTCTTTCTGTAATATAGCAGGGTCAAAATTTTAGTTGGAGGAGGCACAATTATTTTGGGGGGTATTGTATGTTCCTAGAGTGCCATAATGAAATACTCAGAAGTTGCAACCCCTGGAAAGAAGCAAGGGACAGTATTAACAGTATTAACACCTCTACCAAACAAACACAAATCATCTGTTTTGTTTATTTTGTTAAGGATCATTTAATCAGTTGGATGTCATGAACTCTCATGATTTTCTTGGCAATGGCAGATGTCTCATGTAGCTATAACTTGTTGTAACACAGATCTTCTTAAAATGAAATGTAAAAGAATGAACATCTGGATTTGAGAATTTAAGGCTGCAAAATAAGAGCTTTTCTTCTAACGCTCGTGTCTGAGAATACTCACTATACTCTATTTACTTGATATTTACCTGGTAAGGTTTTCATCCATTTTTAAAGGGAGGGTTGTTTTACTAAACAGTACCATAATAGAGAGTGATTAGGGGGTGTTTTTGGGGTGTGGGTGGGCTTCCATTCCTTTTTTTGACACAGGAGCATGGTGTTAAATTCAGAGGCATCCTATCTTGAGTAAAATCTATGCTAGTATGCAGAATGAGAACAGATGGCTGCTTTCTGCTATTTTCTCCATGTGGCAAGTTCAGAAATAGATTGTAGTTATCTTTTCTATTTCATGCTTCATCTCTGCACGATGTATTCCTTACATTTAGGCTAATTAAAAAAAAAAAGAAAGAGAGAGAGAGAGAGAGAGAGAGAGAGAGAGAGAGAGATAATGAGTACAAAACAATCTCCTTTTTCTCATTCGAGATATACCAAAATTCCTACTGTGCTGGACTAATTGAATTTTCTGTTCATACTACTGAATCCAATGATAAGGCCAAGCAAATTAATTTTATTTTATTTTGCTTGGTGCATTAACTTTATGTAAAGCAAACAGTGCTGCTGGTTAGTGATAACCTTTGTTTGAATTCTGTATGAATGCAAAACTGTGTGTGTATACAGTTATAATTGTTATAGCTACTGTTGTTACAGTTATAGCTGTTAGTTATAGTTATTATAATTATATATGCCATACATTCCTGTATGTTTCGGCAGAATCGGGAACACAAAAAGCAGTATTCATTTGCTATGGGCCAGAAGGTTTGAAATGCAGAATAATAGATGAAATAAAAAATAGCAACTTTCTAAAAATGTTGCCAATTTCTGTTCACACCAACCATTTGAAATCCAAGCATACAGCTGTCTAATCTTTTTGGGTTATGTTTCTCTTTATGTTTTGCTTTTACCGTCACTACATAGTTGTTCATTTCAGTAGAAACTTAGGCCATGATTTTATATATAAAAGTGCACCACAACTAAATGGCAAGCAAGGTAATCCAATACAAAATCCTTCTTTTAAATTGTTTTTTTTTAAATAAAAATAAAGAACGTCAATAGAATTTTAAAAAATCTTTGTATGAACGACTTCACTGCCATGATGTTTCAACACATTTATGAACAGGACGCAGGAAATTTTTATACTGTTTTTCATGGTAATGAAGATAAATTTCAGGTACTTAATATTTTATGGAACTGTTATATCTGAACAAGGCCTTTTAGAAGCTTTAGTTTCCTGTAGCCCCCTTTACTGACTTAAATGTGCAAATCTAAATATTGTGCTACTACTAAGGGCCTGTCATATTTTGGTTGACTTTTGGCACAATCTGAAACCACCTGCAAGGAATATGTTCAGATTTCTGATAAAAATAATGTCCTGGTTTTCTAGCAACCCATTTGTTAAAGTGGATGAAAGAAATGAGAGGAAGAGAGAGGGAGTGAGTTAAACCTTGGTTTCAACCCTTATGGTTACTTACTCTTCTTGACCATTGGTGTGTAGGTCTCTGAAAGAATGCAACTTTGGATTGTTTTAGTCTGCCATCTGCTGTCAACATCCTGCAGTGGTTATGTCAAAGTGCTCCTCTAAATGTGCATCTTCAGTGACCAAAACATGCTGTAGTAGCAGAAACACAATAATAGGATTTACATTTCTTTGGGAGGGATCATTCCTTTCCTTACAACAATAGGAATAAAAAACATCCTGTAATTTCTCAGCAGTAAGAGAAATTGGGTGGGGTTTTTTTGCTTGCTTGTTTATTGTTGAGTATTCATGTTTATAGTAAAAAAATGTCTATGGGTGTTAGTATGCACAGGACCACTTCTTTGCCATTATGCAAGCTCTGCTTCTCTCCTAGTTAAGCATCCCCCCCAACCTCCCCACCCAAAACCTCATACATAACCATTTTGTGTGAAATAATCAATCACCCACAGCCAATCTGTCTTGAGACCTTCTTCTGTAGGTTTGGAAAGGGGGCAGCTGTAAAAACCTGCTGAATAGATGGGGGCGTGCCAGTTTGTGAACTGGAACGGCTGCTCTTAATGGGAACTAATTAATTAGGGAATCAGTAGGTTATACTCTGCAATATGACTGGCAATTGGACCTGGAAGGAGGCAAACCTGGCATCAAAGAAGTGGTGTGGGCCTGGGGAATCAGCTGTGTGGACTGCTACTTACTTCAGAGCACTTGGCTTTTCAAACAGATAATTCACAGCAACATAGATGCCCAATGCCATTGCAAAAAGGATGGCTATTGGTATTTATGTTAAGCACGCAAAAAACGCACTTACCTCTCACCATGCCTTATCTCCCATTATCTCTAGGACACATTGCATATGAAGTAGTGACAACAGAGATGAAAAACCCATTTAACCCTCCTTGTCCCTAAGTCAAGAGGCACTGCAGAGCCCTGTAAGACAACAAAGAGACTAATTCATACACAGATAGACAGACAGACACATGTTATTTGTTCATTTCATTGAATGTCTTTTTATTGGTCAACGGTCTGTCTGTCAGAGCCCAGTAAAACAATTCAATAGCTCAATTCACATATTAGCCTTTCAATAAAATGGACAGATTAGAAACCTGGTTATGTAAGTGCTATGAAAGTCTCCCTGAGTAGCAGATTCTTCTAAAGCATGGGTATCAAACTTGTGGTGTCATGTTGCCATTACGTGGCATACCACAATGTTTTTACCCTTTGGGAGCTGGGGTGGGCATGGCCTGCACATGACACAATCGGTCCACAGCCATGATAGGGTAATGATGATTTAATAGCTGACCAGCTGCTGTAATGTTGTAATGCTGTAATACTGTAATGATGAAATGATGAGGCAATGGTAGCAATGAGTCAGCAGGGTGATTTGACTGCTACTGCTTTAAGAGACTGTAATATAAGAGACACACTGTGAGGGCATATCTCTTTCTCCATGTGTGCTTCTGTGGTGTGGCTGATTATTGATTGCTGTTTGTTCAAGACCTGTATCAAAGTACTTGTATGTATACATGCTTTTGTAGGGATAAAACCACTATATGTAAATACAAACCTGTGTGCTGTATTTTCTCCTGGGTTGTCTCAACTAGTCACACTGTGCATACTCTGACACACCAGTTTGACACCCCTGATATAAATCTAAAGTGAAGTGGCATTGCATTGCCACACCACTCCATATGACACAATACAAGGTTGACTCAGCCTTTCATTCTTCTGAGGTGGGTAAAACGAGGACCCAAATTGTTGGGGGCAATATGCTGACACTGTAAACCGATTAAAGAGGGCTGTAAAACACTGTAAAGTGGTATATAAGTCAAAGTGCTATTGCTATAAGAGCAGGGCAGAATTTGAGGCTTAGAGGAAGCAAGCTATAAAGGAATAAATATTACATCTGGAGGATCTGGGGTAAGTTAGAGTAAAAGAACACAATAGATTTTATATTGGCAGAAATTAGTTAATGATGAATTCACTCTGTGCGCAAGTTATTGAAGAAAAAAAATATAAAGTTACATATGAATGCATAATAGTATCTAAGAATGTTTTCAAAAGAACTAGTGTAAGGTTATTTCAGTGTGGGATAGATAAAAGACAGGAATATTTAGGAAAAAGACTGAAAACTTGTGTTTTATACCTCTTTGTGTTTTTAAATCCTATATTTTGTGATTACTAAATATATGGTTTAAAATGCATACAAATATCCCAACTTTGGGAATAACCTTACACCAGTACAAAACATTCTAGCACAGAGATTTCTGTTTCAGGTCAATGGCTTCAATCCATGTTTGAAATGCAACTTTAGTACAGAAATGGATTCCATGCAGATCTCCTGCAACCCATGTTAGCACCATTGTCTTTCTGTGCTGGCAAATGTTGTTTGGGAGGATTCATCTTATTCAAGAGGCCGGTTCATTTTCATGCGTCTTGGCTCAGGATAAATTTATCCAAGCATTCTCAAAGGGACTCACATTCTCTACTCATGGTTAAATAGCCATTTAGGAGGAACTGAGAATGCAGATTCATACTTTCCCTTACTTACAGCCTATGCATAAATAAAAAGGGGTAGTTGCAGATGGAAGTGGAGCTGCCAAAGAATGATGCACTGACATTATAAAGCCACAAACAACACTGTTCAGCATCAAAGGAAGACCAATGTGTGTTAGGTATGCAACAATAACTCTTTTGTTGTGGTCCATAATAATTAGCAAGCATAATGTTCTCATTCCATTCCCTAGCAGGTCTCTAAAGAAAGTGCTAAAAAATAGACGATTGAACTCAGTCTTTTTCCTTTTCACAAGGCACACACACACATTATCCTAAGCCACATTTGGCTATTGAATAAACCAAGATTTGCTTACTTTATTAAATCACAAACCACAGATTAGATTTGCATAATATAGAAACTGGAAATCTCATTATGGCTTCCAAAATGTGTAAATCCCGCCACTTGCTGGAAAACATAGGAAGGAAAGAATGGTCTTCCTTTTGAACGGTTTCTTCCTTTTGAGGATCTCTATTCCCCCCCCCCCTTTTTATCTAATAATTAATAGTTGAGAAACAACATACATGCACAGAAGATCTTCACCATTAGTTGTCTCTTATGGACTGAAAATCAACACCGCTTAAGTTCCACATATCTGCTGAAGCTGTGGGTCATCAATCTGTTATTTATTATTGACAGAAGTTTAACATTCCCTTAGCACAAATATATTTTTGCATTCTTATTTAATCTAATACCTATACTTAAAGGACTGCAAAATAAAAGATGCAGGATCTGCAATTTCCTGAGCATACAGAGGTACAGTGAAAGGAATAGACTTCATTTTTGTAAGGTTGTGCTATTTATCGTTCTAAGTATCAACTAATGATTAATGATATGACTAAAATTTAGGACAATAAATAACAATAGGGTATTATAAGGGGTGGGGAAAGAGAGAATGCAGAAATGCCATTATTAAAGACAGCTCTGTATCACAGGTGCTATTTAATTTGAGCTCTCTGGTGAGTTCCTATATTACTTTTCTTTTCTGATTATTACCCAGTGGAAAACTTTATTATTATTTTTGCTTCCATACATTCACTATAATGTTTCCCATAATGAAATACATCTTGAGGGTCAATGACAAGCAGACAATTATTGGATATGTTCTACATTTTGTATATTTAAGTTGCTTTTCTTCCATTATCTATCCCTGTGGGTCACGTTTTCTGTAACTTTGATAACAAGAGGAGCATTTTGGAAATGTAAATTCAAATATACCAAGGTAATATCAGGCACAGAGCTTTTCTTTCTGTCACTGCCTGGTATAATTTGTTAATTGATTTACATCCTAGGGTCACGCAGAGAAGACTGCCAGAGATTTTATCATTTATTTATTCTGACCTTTGCTCAAACCTTTAATCAAATTGCAACTGCCTTTCAGGAAAAAGGAAAAATAACCCTCCAAAAGTGTATGGAAACTTTTGGAGGGGGTGCGGGTTGTCAGGTGGCTAGCTTGACATCTTTCTCATTCTCATAGCCTTTTTTGAAAGCATATTCCGAAATATAATACAATATAATAATCAGTCTGGTGAGATTTTCTGAATCTGACATTTTGATTCTTGGAAGTAGATATTAATGTTTGTGTTAGGAAATAACATGAACACTGCAGTGCAAAAGAAAGAAGGACACTTTGCTATTCTTCAACCGAAGGTCTTCATGGATGATCACACCATGTTTTCTTCTGAATGTTTCTTTATGCTGGGTGATGAACCTGCCTCCCTGAAGGCATTCCCTGCAGGAGCAGATATAAAGTCATCCTAAAGCTGGAAAGAGGCATTTAATACACGTTTGAGTCAAACTTAACTTTTGGTGTGTTGGAAGAAATATCCTTCTGGGTCAGTTCCGAGTGGGGAAAAAGACACTGGAATCATGAAAGTCTGGGAAAGGAGGTTTGTTGATGATCACATGCCTTGGAGATCTTGGGCAAAGAAAAGGGAAGAGATGCTGAGAGTCCCTGGGTTTTATGCCCTCTCTGGGCTTTGAACTTCCTGGGGCACAAGAAGAATATTCTGATTGGTTGCTGTCAGAGGTCATAGCTAGCTTTGTAGGTTGTCTGTGTGCTAAGTTTGGTTGAAACTTGGTGGGTGGTACAATGAAGGGCAATTAAATAGCTCTGCCTGAATGAGGTATTGTAGATCTTTGTTTTGTAGAATAGACTGGCCCAGGCCTTAATGGCCCATTAACAAAGGGGATGGGCTGCGTTTCTGCCTCTCTTGAGTTTCTACTTCTCTTTTCGGGGAAGTATTCTGCCTTTTTTAGTATATCCTAAAATATTGCATTTTTCTAGGAGAGGGGTGGGTTATAACTTCCAACAGGTGACTTCATAGACGTGCATATAATCCTCGAATTGTTCATTTGGTGACTGTTCAAAGTTACAATGACATTTGAAAATGGTGACTTTATGACCTTTTTTCTCACTTATGACTGTTGCAGCATCCCCATGGTCGCGTGATCAAAATTCAGATGCTTGGCAGTGACTCATATTTATGATGGTTGCAACATCCTGGGGTCATGTGATCACCTTTTGTGACTTTCTGACGAGCAAAGTCAATGGGAAAGCCAGATTCACTGAACAACCATGTTACTAACTTAACAACAGCTGCAATTCACTTAACAAATGTGGCAAGAAAGATCAGAAAATGGGACAAAACTTGCTTAACAAATGTCTTGCTTAGCAACAGAAATGTTGGGCTCAATTGAGGTCGTAAGTCGAGGGCTATTCAGGCAGAATTTTTTTAGTAAAGAAATGTGAATGGTTTGCAATTGCCTTCTTATAGTATGTTTTTAGTCACCATCTAGTCTAGATGGAGAACCTATGCCACTCGTGCCGGAAGTGGCATGCAGAGCCATCTCTCTGGGCACGCCAGCCGTTGCCCGTTGCTCTTCCAGGTTCCGGTGCACACATGCATGCTGGCCAGCTGGTCTTCGCATGCGCATGCATGCTAGAAACCGGCTGGTCACCTGGTCTTCATGCATGCATGCGCCTTAGAAGCCGGAAGACCAGGTAGCCAGCGTGTATGCATGTGCTGGGAGCTACTATTCTGGTCTTCATGCATGCATGCATGTTAGAAACCAGCAGACCAGGTGGCCGGCCGATTTCTAACGCGTGCGCGTGCGCTGGCCAGCTGGTCTTTGCGGGAGCACTGGAAACCGAAAGAGCAACTCCTGGCGCATGCATGTGCACCGGCCACTTGGTCTTCCAGTTTCTAACATGCATGCATGCACGAAGACCAGCTGGCCAGCGCACAAACACAAACGTTAGAAATTGGCCGGCCACCTGGTCTTCCGGTTTCTAATGCATATACGTGTGCGAAGACCAGCTGGCCAGCACACGTGCGTACGCAAAGACCAGCTGGATGGCACGCATGCGTGTGTGAAGACCAGCTGGATGGTGCGTGCATGCCATTAGAAACCAGCTGGCCACCTGGTCTTCTGGTTTCTAACACACATTTGTGCACGAAGACCAGCTGGCCAGCACATGCATGAGCATTAGAAATCGGCTGGCCAGCTGGTCTTCACGCAGAAGAACAGGTGGCCAGCGCACATGCGTGCGTTAGAGCTGCTCTTCTGGTTTCCGATGCGCGCATGCTCGTTTTGGCACTCAGGGCCTTCTCGCCGTGCGTGCACTCCCATTTCGACACTCGGTGCTGAAAATGTTAATCACCAGTGGTCTAGCCTATGCCTTGGCACCTCTCGTAGTGATCTAAGCAAGTGCCAACCAGACCCAATATTAGCTTTTCAAGGTCAACCACATTTTAGTAGGCACTGCAATATTTATCTATCTATCTATCTATCTATCTATCTATCTATCTATCTATCTATCTATCTATCTATCTATCTATCTATC
>JANHFL010002577.1:170242-182089 GCA_032468155.1 Oxyrhabdium leporinum | reverse complement strand
TGTGTGTGTGTGTGAGAGAGAGAGAGAGAGAGAGAGAGAGAGAGAGAGAGAGAGAGAGAGAGAGAGAGAGAGATGTTCTACCCTCTTTTTTCTGCCCAATTCATCAACCGCATCGTGTTGTTGCTTCATCTCCTTAAAGATTTCTCTTGATGAAAAAAAAATGTGCCATATCCTTTTGTTTCAGAAGATAGGATGGTCATTCTCATTTCATATTATTTTTCTGCAAATTTTGTTGCAAGAACAACCGGGTAGAAATAAATAATGTAAAAGTTGTAGAATTTCCAGTGACCTGCAAGTATACTGGACTTTTGATGGGAAGGTAATAAGTCACCTTCAAGTTTCCTTCTGTATTACTGAACTGTCTATGACCTTGACAGAGATAGACATCTGATGGCAGATTGACACTTGCAGCTGACAAGGTGTTTAATCTTGCAGAAATAGTGCCAAGGAGAGAAGAAGAAATTATTGAAACACTTGGTTCACCTGTCTCAGTAGATAAAATCACCTGCAGAGGTCAAGAGGTTTTGGCTGAAAAAAGAAAAATAACCGAAATAGTAGTCTACCTACCTTAACTTGCTTCTGTGATATAACTGTATTTTCTTGCAATCACAGAATTCAAAATGACTTTCTCATCCACTAGGTGCAGAGATGCTTATGGGCAGGCTTAAATACAATCATATTTCATCAGTCCTGTTTGCTTCTGTGGCAAATGGAAAAATAGATGATTCTTTACTATTTCTTTCAGTCACCTATACCCGGAAATCTCCTGTATTGACTCCTGCAATGCACTCTACATACGGCTACCCTTGAGAAGTATCCATAAGCTGCAGCTGATTTTAAATGTGGTGGGATGAGCAGTTTGGCCACCTGTAGAGTTGCACATATAATAGCTCTGCTACGTGAACTGCATTGGTGCCAGCTTGCTTCCAGGTCCAATTCCAGGTCTGAGGTGTTGGCTGTCATCTTTAAAGCGCTTTATGGCCTGGAACCAGGTTGCCCGAGGAACTGCCTCATTTCTATTTTACTGACCCATCCCACCTGGTCAGGCAGATTGTGTACGTTGTGGACCCGTTGGTTAAAGAATTTCAGTAGGTGGGAACCAAGAAGAGAGACTTCTCTTCCATTATCCCTGCCCTATGGAATATCTTGCCTTCAAAGGCAAAGTGAACCCCTTCTCTCCTAGCCTGCTGGAAGAGTGTTAAGGCTTTGCCAGCTGGCATGGAGGTTTAAGAGTGGCATGCAATTCTGGGGGTGGTTGGTAGGTTCAAGTCATCCCCTCTGCCTTTTTAACTTTTCAACTGTTCTTTTTAACTTCATTTTAGTCCTTTTTTTAAATTTTGTTTTTAACTGGCTTTTATATGATTCTATGGTTTTATTCATAAATAACCCAGAGTCACACAGGTGAGATGGGCAGCATAAAAATTGATAAATAAATAAATAGAATTCACTTACAGCTTGTTAGAGAAGGATATAATGAATTTTTGCTTCTTCAGAACTGTTTTTCTCCAATAATTTTCTTCTGGTGACAATTTTATAACAAAATTCAATAAAAAAGATCAGAAATATATTAGACCTTTTGTTTTAACTGATAATGTTCTACCACAGATAAGAGGTAGTTGAAACCTCTTATGACCACTATAGGTAAATATTAAAAGTTCCAGTAAGCCACATAACTTCTTTAGATGTAGAATAGTTATTATTCAATAGCCTAGCCCTAGGATAACTTAGAAGAGTTCATTTCTGTAATCAGTTCCTGAAATAAAGGCAGATTAAAAATATAGTGAAATATCCTTTTTTGGCTGGTATTATAACAGTTGTTAGAGGGAAAAATGGGAAGGATTTGAATGTTGCTTGTTTTGAATTTTGTATTAAATCTCTCTACTTGTCACCAAGGACAAAACTCATGTGGTGAATGTGTTCTTTAGTAATGGAAAGACCAATTAGCATCAGATTCCATAGACCACCATTAGCTCATGAAACAGAATAGGAGTCAACATGCATTACATAATTCTATTAGCTCTTCATGTTCTGAATCAGTCTTTCACAGACATAATGCATTGTGTATTCTGAGCTTTGGAATATATACTGATAGCATTAATTTAAGTTAGATATAGCTTGAGAGCTTTCAATTATGCTGTTTTGATGACATGGAATGAAGGGCCTTCTAATTCTTCCATTACTTACCTCCGGGCAAAGTGTGAATCTTTTCTGAAACTAAGTAATTTGACCTATCAAATAAGATTTAGGGCTTCTTAATGGCTGTGTTGACACAATCCACTTAATGTGGTTACTGCATTAGCTCATGTTCTTTATTTGCACTAAATTGAACTATAAATTAAGAATAGGTTAGGCTCATATATATACACACTAAGGCAGAAAAATAGCTAAAATAGTCAAGATTAACCAAGCATGGCATCTTTATCTGATCTGATTAACATGTTGTATGAATATTGCCATTGGAGTAATTCTTCCCAATGATTATTACAACAGTAATTAGATGGAGGAAGGTGCCTGGTACCCTCCAAATGTTTTTGATTACAGGGTCAGTCAGCGCTTATGAGATGTAATGCAAAATATTTGAAGGGCATCTGGATTAGAGCATTGGACCTGACCTGAATTCAAATAATGATCTGCTGTAAAATTAACCTCATGTGAAATCCTGTGAGGCTGGTAAACTCAGGAAAAAAATTGATGGCTGGAAAAGTCTTTATTAGTAGTAGGCAGTGTAACAGAATCTTAAAAATCTACCATAGCAGTTTCCCTGTACTATTTATACCTATTAAGGCAAAATTACTCTGAATCTCTTTCTCCCGTTACTTCCTTCCTCCGGATTCAAGATTCTCTTCTGTAATGGCTTTGTTTCCTTCTGTCTATTTCCCCAAACTGTAAGGTATTTCATCAGACTTAGGGTTATTTTCAACCTCACTTCCATCAAAGGAAAGTTATAAACATAAGACATAAATGATACGTTGGAAAAGGTTCTATCAGCAGCTAATTTAACCCTTAATTCTTTTAAGGACAGTTCATAATACAACTGTAATGTTATTCCATTTCACATGCAATGGGAAGTAAACATGGCTTTAAAACCTGGCATGCTCTAACTCAAATCAGTCCTGGAAGAAAAGCTTAATGGGACTAAATCTGTGTTGGATGCAGCTGTCTTGGCTTTGTTTCTGTTTCAGAAATTAAGATTGGCAGAGTCTAAAAGTACTGCAAAATCATAGATGTTTGGCATGATTCATATGGCATTAGTTTACATTAGTTAGTCTTTTTTGGGAAAAGCTTTTCTGTATTTTTTTCCTGTAGCAGTTTAATGAAACTACTGTTCTAAAATAACAGATTTTAACAATCTGATTCAACCATTGTTCCATTTTCCTATATATATATATATATTTACTGGGTTTGAGAATCTCCGGGACACCCAGAAGATCACCTCTCTTTCAGATTCCCAGTGATGCTTAGGCTTGGCTGCAGTGTACAGTACAGATCCTATAGTGCTTGAAGAGGAAAAGTGATGGTAGCTTTTTCCCAGTCTGGCTTCACTTTGCTGTTCTGTGGTACTCAGACCATTAATTACAGCTGTCAGTGTGGAGAGCAATATAGGGTTATCTTTAAAATGTAATGAGCACTTCCTGAGATGTGGCATTTACCTGCTGCTTCCGCCCAGGAGTCGCCTCTCTATAGTTCATACCAAGTCTCTTAAAGAAACACTCATGATGTTTTTTATTCATGGTGCAATAAATAAAATACATGTCCACATTTAATATAGGTAAAACCCCTGAATTGACTTGCCTTTTTTTTCTGTCAGTGCGATGCATCTTGAGATGAGCTGGAATCTGTTGTTCCAATATTTCAGGTATTTTCCTAGAAAATATTTATTGGCATAGGGAAGTTTTTGAAATGAAATTCATACAGCGATTCAGGTGTTTGGACTGTGATTCGGTTGTTTGCATCTCTACAACATCATGTTATCTATCAATTGTTTGTAGGGGGAAGAAGAGATTTATAGAATAAGAGAAACATGGGATATTTTGTGCTAAGTAGTTTAATCATCAACTAAATACATCTCTCAGATTTAAGGACAGTAAGTTTGATATTTTATTTTGGTGACATATTTCAAATATTTTTTCTTTACCTTCTTTATGCAGATATTTTTAATTCATTGAAAGAAGCATTTTATTTGAATTTTTATATTCAAATTTATATTTACAATCAAATTAAAGCCATTTGATTTAAAGATTTACTAAACCTAAACATAATCAGTGTCTACATCTAGATTATGGGAATTGTTTCTATACATTTGAGTTCTGTGGAATAAAAATCAGAATCAAAATGTAGTTAGACAGTCAGTCGTTAATCTTATATATGTTTAAATGGACAAAAACATTTAGAACCATTTATTTCTTAGTTCTCTAGTTTATTTGGTTGCATCAATGTATGTATAGATCTGTATTCATCATACAATTCCATTTTGGGGTTAGAGTGTTATACAAAATGCAGAAATGGAGCAAGAAATAAAAAGTTAAAAAAATGAATAAGATAATAAAAGGAAGCTCAACTAAATCTAGTTTAAATCAGTCCTTCTCTGTACCTTACTATTATTGCAAACATCCTTCACTCCTTTACACCAATATATTACTTAATACATTACCTGTTTTTTAAAGTTCTTTCCTCTTTCCTTTTGAAAATCTAACCATCTCTATCCAATCATCACTTTCTCAGCCTTCCTTTTCCTATCAGCCTATTCATTTTGTGTGTGTGTGTGTGTGTATGTATATGTGTGTGTATGTATGTGTGTGTGTACACACACACACACACACATGTATACATGTATGTAGGTATGTAGTATTTAAATTTAGATACTCATCTCACTCTCAGTTATTTTCACAATTTTATTCTCATCATTCTCTCTATATGACCCAATCACATCAATATGCTTCTTGGATTCTTGCTGCTTACTTTTGTATTCATTCCACATTCATATTTAATCCCTCTCTTGTTGTTTTCACACATACACTTAAATTACCCATTCCCACTTCATTCAGTTTATATTTATACTTTTCTTGCTATCCCAGACTTATTGCCATATTACAGTATGAGCAGAAATCCACTTTTATGTACAGCATTTTTCTTCTTTCTACAAATATCACAATAGACAAAATACACAAAATACTCACAATAGACCTTATACAACATTTTGTACAGCATTTTCATGTCTTAATATGTATTCATCTATTTTTACCTCTTCTGTAAACATTTTGTCAAGGTATAAACTTTCATTTAATTGGACAAGGTTTTTTTTTGCCATTTATATATAACTGGTAATTGTTCATACCATTTTCTAATTAGAAGCAACTATCTGAAGAAGAAATTAAAACACTTTTCAGTGTTTCAATATTTTAGCAAGATAGAGAGCTGAAATACATCTTCAAATTGACTACGAAATACTTAGAAAGAAAAAAAAGATACATATTTTGCAATATCCTTCATAGTCCCAAATAGACTTCAATATTTTGAAAAATTATGGGGGAATCACAAATATGTAATGCATGCAAGACCTGGGAATAGTTCTAAATCAGCAAAAATTTTCTAGGAAGAGTGGGAAAAAAATCTAAAACAAGAATGGAAAATTCTTTAGTGGATATAGGAAACATTTCAAAGCTGCTATTTGTGTTACAATGTACTGACTAGAAAGATTGTAAATTTTTCCATTTAGTAATATTTACTGGGTTTTTTTTTAAACAGTAGCACTTGAATTATAACTATGTCTCAAATTGCCCCAGTGGGATTGGCGTACCTCACTCAGTCTGACAGAAGGGGGACTCCTGTTGAGGACCCCGTCAGTCAAAGAGTTTCAGCTGGTCAGGTCTAGAAGAACTTTTTCTGCTGTGGTTTGCCCACCTTGCCACCTGAAATGAGGTCTGTCCCCACTTTTTTTAGCTTTCCAGAGGAATGATGGTTGTGTGGATGTGCTGGATGGCTTGGGGTCTTGATGGGGTGCTCTGTATTGGAGATGGCTGGTAGACTAATAGGGAAGATGTCTCTGTACTGTCCTTGCCTTTGGTATTTTTTTTAGCTGGTATTTATTATTGTTAATATTTTAATACTTTAATATTTACAATTTTAATTGTAAGCTGTCCTGAGGTTCTTTCTAGAGTGAGATGGGTGGCATATAAATTTAATAAAAAATAAATGTGCAAGACATAGTGATTAACTTCGTATCATATAAAGACCGAATCAGCTTCTGTTCACTTGAAGGACCTAAAGTTTTGCATACAATTGTATCTTCATATCCCCAACTTACTTCTGATACCTCCTCAAATTTATTTATACTTGTATCCATAAATACATTAAGAACTAAGGACACATCCTTGTCTCATTCCCTGATCAATATTGACTCATATACTAAGCATTCAATATAAGTTCACATGTTAGCACTTTTCATTTTATATTGTTCCTTTTTTATTTAGCACCCAACTGTCAGTTCCATATTTGCAGAAAATGTTCCACAATTCAAGTGTATTTATCCTACAATAAGCTTTCTTCCACATGTATAATGCATTTGTTACTGACTGACTGAAGAATAAAAATCTTGTTTTATCATTCCCAGTTCAGCATAAAGCCATACTGCACTTCTCAAAATTTGATCATTGTATCTCTTATACCCTATTAACCTGACTTCTTTCAGATATTTCTGCAATTACATTATCTACACCTGAGGCTTATCATTTAAAAAAAAAACTTTTATCACATTTATGACATAGAATCAAGACATACTTATACTTTAAGTAAAATAATTAATTTCAGAAATCTAACCTAAATAAGATTAATAAGTAATTCCTGGGAGGAAAACAAGTTGTTAATAAAAAGCAACTAAAATCATATAATGCTTAAATGTGAGCACAGCAGCAAAATAATGAGACAAATTAGTACTTTATTGTAAATCTGTGTTTTACCGTGAAATAAAAGAGAGATATGAAACTGAATGAACTTGATTCTGGTATGGAACTTCTTATAAGTCATTGAATTGCTACTATACATGAATTTTCAAATCCACATTTGAAAAACTCCTTGTAAATACTGTTGTCGTTATCTCTTTCAAGAACAAATTCAAAATAATTTTTATCTGCTTCGTTATCAGTATTATAAATAGCATAACGGTATGAATGTTTAATTCATTTCAAATAGCTCCGAGTGTTGCATGCATCCATTTATACATCATCCATTTCAGAATTATTTCTGGTGCTGGTTTGTTTATATATACTCTCTTCTTAGAGCCATATCAGTGATATTCAAAAACTTCAAGGGATTGTACAAATTCTAATGATATATTAATTATTACTTGAAATTCTGAGCAAGTGTATGTAGCTTTATGTATGCTAATTTTCCTGAACAATAACTTAGCACAACCAGAGAAGTTACATATACCAGGCATGATAGGGCATATGCAATAATAAAATGCTGAAGACAGAATTCGGCTGAAACCAATTTCCTTTGATAATTTTAATCAAAGGCTGTATTCTGAAATCTAGATGTGGTGATGTGATATGTAATAGTGCTGAGTGCCATTACATTTGCATTTTACAGGGGACAATATTTGCTTGCATTATTCCTTTGTTTCATATAGGGCAGCACAAATTACAAGAGTACATATTTTAAGCTGTCTATTTAGACAGATGGTTCTGATTGTACCAGATTAGTTACTCATGAGATATATTATTGCCCATTCAATTGGACTAAGGTCTTTTGATTTTTTGAGCTTATGATGGTACATTTGTGCAATTGATTTTAGCTGCCAGACTTAAGAAACAAATGTAATTTGCTAGAATTAGTCCAGAAGGCTCTACAGTATCCTTGTTTGTGGTAAAAGCAGCATAGGAAGAAGCACCATGCCAATTCTCATGATGTAGTAACAATAAAGTTAGAATACTTTTTGTAAGCATTCTCTCACGATCATTCACAAAGCAAAAGAATCAGCAAGTTTTATGGTTTCATTTCAAGAACATCAACCAGATTACTTTCATGAATTTGTGTATGCCAGTAAAATAATCTGTTCAGAACAATACTGAAGGATTATACTGTGGAGACCAAATTCTACTCATGAGCATAAAAGCACAGGAAGTGACTTGAAGCAATTGCACTCTCTCAGCCTAACACACCTCAAAGGGTTGTTGTGGAGATAGAATGGAGAGCCTCATACAAACTCTTTAAAATACATGAATGCAATGTGGAATATAAATCTAATAAACACATAGAAAAAGTTTACCAGCATAAGAAGCATTGCCTTAAAATTAAGATTCAAAATTTAAGACTCAAAATTTTGTCAGAACAACCCTGCTGAGATGCAGTGGCTCGAGATGGTCTCAGCTCCAGTGGCTTGAGCCCTAGCACTGCATGGCAGGGTGAGCTCCTGTCATTTGCCTCAGCTTCCGTCCACCTAACAGTTCAAAAGCATGTTCTATGCAAGTAGATAGATAGGTACCACTTCAGTGGAGGACAAGCTGGTGCTCTGTGCTGGGAGTCAGATTCCTGATGGCTCTGAACCTTAATGGTTGCGGCGCCTGTTTGTGAAGCCTTGGATGATGTTGTTGGAAGAGCCACTTGTCTTTCTGTCTGGTGTGAAGCCAGCTTGCCCTCTTTTGGCACACTTTGGGAAGCATGCAAGTGTGTCCTAAAACAGAACTGGTACCTTGGCAAGCCAAACTACTACTCTGCAGTAGCATTGTGATCTGGCTACTTCAACAACGCCATACGCTAATAATAACCACCACCACCACCTTGTTGAACGAAACTAAAACATGGGTCCCCAAACTGTTCAGCTGATTGCCTCCTTTATGAAATTTCAGATTGTTCCATCAACAAACATTTATTATATGAAAATAATTTAATAAATGTTACTGTATCTAAATAAATTTTTAGAATAATCTAACATAAGTAATGCTCTGAGAAACAAATTGTAAGTTTTGGAGGACTTCTTGGGATCCAAAGCCTATATCTCTTCCCCTCTCTCATTACCCTTTTGTAAGAACTTAATATGTCTCTCATTCAAAAATACACCGGTCTGAGTAAAATAGTAATAAATATCTAGGAAGAATGCAATGCATGATAAGTTACAGTGGTTTGCAGTGTTCCTTACATGACCTCTGCAAATTGCCCACACCATCACTTAGTTTTCCTTGAATCATTTATTAACCTGGGATACTTTAGGGCAGTGCTGCATGTGCTAATCATCTTCCATTGGTGAGAGTGCCTAGGGGTGCTGACCAGCGTCCTGTTCAAAATTTACAGGCTAAATAGGATTCCTGCAGTTCATCTTTGCTTTGTTGAAGGTCTGTGTCAACAAGATTTCATTTCATTTGTCTGCCTGTGTAAAAGAGAATAATTGATACTGATAGTTGCTGTGTGGCTCTTTAAATTGATAATTCAAAGCAGACTTTGTGTGATCAAGATATCATCTGTATGCTGGGATCTTCTCATTCCCAGAGGATCAATTAACCTGCATTAGCTAGTACATTTTTTGCCTTTTTATTTATTTAGTCATTAATTTTGCTTTTTATCAGAACAAAATTGTTAATATTTTATATCCCCTCTCTTTTTTGCTAAAAGCTATTGAGGCAATATACAGTGTTTAAAAATTCAAAAACTCAGGTATAAAAGAGACATTTAAACAATAAAACTCAGTGACAATAATTTACTTTTAAGGTAAAAGTAACCTTCATTATTCAACCAACCTATAGAAGTGCTGGCAATAGTACCTTGAGTCAACAATCAGATTCACTGGATAAAATTGGGTAATGAGATGTATCCTTTAAATCTATTTGCAGATGATATAGTTCTGACTTTCTCAAATAGATAACTATATTAAGAAAGAGTTAGAGGAATTTGTGGAAGTGTCAGCACTATCAATTAATTTTCAGAAATCAGATCTGATGTGTTTTCATATGCCCTCCAAAACATAATAGGAAATCTCTATAGATTTGTGGATTCCAGTAGAACATAAATCTTTAAAATATTTATGTATCATTATTATTAATATATTAATAGAGTTTTTACTACTAATTGTGTACCAACTTGGAAGAAATTAAACAAGATGAAAAAATGGGCTTCAAAATATTTCATTATTTTGGGGTGAATTGCAGTGAAAAAAATGAAAATCCTTGCACAGCTCAATATTTTGTTTCAATACCTTCCATGAAAATTCCAGCACAAGCTTTAAAACATTGACAAACAAAACCAATCCCCCCCCCACACCTTTTTTAAAACTTTCATTAAAATAAAGAAAAGAGAGAAAAGAAAAGATTCACGTCAGCTTCAATGCTAGAACTTCAGCAAAAGATTATACATTGGTGGCAGTCCAGTTAGATTGAGCCATATATATCAAAATTATTCTTCCTAATGTTGGACAGATTGTCAAAAAAGGATCATTTTTCCCATTTATGGTGGTCATTCAGTAAAGCTGTTCCTTTCAGTGTAACAATTTTTGGGGGGCAGTACCATCACTAAACAAAGAATTGAATGCTCCCCGTCTCTTTGGTCTCTTTTTCTGTGAATACCAGAATTTCAGCTTCACTTTCACAGAGATGTCTTCAGTTCACCATGCCTCCCCCATAATTCTTAATAAGTGTACAAATCAGAGGGGAGAATATCTAGTCTGCAGGTGATAGAGCTCAGAACTCTGCCATTTCCTCAGGAGTAAGAGACTCAAATTCTTCCCAGATGACAACATAAGGTGTTGCCTAACTACCTCATCAATTCTGTATAGACAGTTTCTTTTTTTCTATAACTTTATTAAAATTTGAAACCAATTCCAAGCGTGATTTTTATCCATGAGTTGCTCTACTAACATTTTACAGCAGCCCTCCAAATGATTTTTGATACATCTTTCTCTAAAATGGTCCAGGTTTTTAAAGAAGGTCACCAGATGGCACTCCACAGGCACTATAGTATTAATGCATTTTTAACAGAGATCTAAGTGCTTCAGTGCATATATGCTTGTCTATTGTGGTTTCAGCAGGTATTTTTGAAGTGAACAATGAGAAGTGACATTGGGTAATGTAGGCTAAATAAAAGAAGGAAAAAGATCTTAAAACTCTGACAGTCTTTCCCAGTGTGGTGCACTTCAGGTTCCTTGGATTTCAGTTACCATAATTCAGCACAGTGGGAGTTGAAGTTTTATAAATCTTAAGACACTTCATTAGGGAAAACAGTTACAATTGTGGCGTAGAGCAGCAAGGTTCAAAACAATAGGATTTTTACCACCTTATTAACATTGTCGGAGCAGCTGTCCAAAATTCAATTAAAATAGCAATAAAATATTAAAACAATGTTAACAATATAATTCAGATAAACAGCAGTTACATAGCAATACAAAAAGTAAAATTGTACAGCGCTAATAAGTCAGACTATAATATATATAATCATTAGTGCTGGGTTCACACACATATACACGCACATACACATGCACGCACACACACACACATTCACAAATACGTTTTAAAAGATTTCTGTTGCTAAAGAATTTCCTATTGCTAGAGGAATTCCTACTGTGAAGGAAATTCTAAGATGGGAAAGGAAAAATTGTGATGCCAAAATATTGGGCTCCCCAACTGCGCTTCATATCAGTATAATTCACTAAAAGACTTAGATTGTATTAGCTTCACAATGTTACTCCTTAATTGTATAGAGATATTGTATGTTTTAACCAAACAAATTAATACGTCACCCTTGTTTAATGTCTTCTTAAAATGCTGAGTCAGAGCCTTAATTCCTGGATTACTAGTTTATATTTGGGAGAGAAATAATGATGCAAAATATGCTTTTCAAAATAAATCTTTCATTTGTATTTTG
>JANHFL010002577.1:139965-151329 GCA_032468155.1 Oxyrhabdium leporinum | reverse complement strand
GCGATCCCTGCAGAATCTTTGCTAAGGATCTGCATGAACCCCCAGCAGCCCACCCCTGCTTGAGGGGAAGTGCTAATCTCCCCTAACCTGGACTTGGGGATGGTTTTCCCCACATATTCAAAGAATCTGAGGTGGGGAAAAATTTTGCCAAGTACATTTAATTGAATATATTCAGCAAGTGGTTGGCCTGGACAAATGTTATAAACCATGATGACATTTTGTGTGTAATATCATCACAATGACTTGAATAATATAGTTTGCATCAAATATAGATGTTATCGGGATGCACGTCATGTCACTTACCCTGCTTCCTAATGCTCATGTTTGTCAGTCTATCCAGACTAAGCACATCTAATTGCACCTAGTTAGAATGCATCTCATCTGTTTCCATTTCCATTCTAAGTGTGTATTTTACTTCATTGAATATACTACTTAAGATATCTTATATTCAAGATGAAAACAATATAACAAAGTAAATGTATCAGGGGTTTGTTTCCTAGATAAATGTATTAATATAAAACAATAGGGGTTTTTTTTGTTATTAGATTTTCATGTCTCTGCAATCCTATGACAAAATTCAAAAGGTGTTATGTAACTTCTTTGACATTATGGAAAATGCTTGGCTGTATTTTTAAGCATAGTAATTTTGTATTTCGTGTTTGCATTTTGTACATTACAACATGCAAGACATATGGCAAACTTATACTTTGCAATAATCTTTTTAAATTGTTGTCAGTTGGAGCTATTAATATTTTAGATTAGATTTTTGCAAGCAATGTTTTAAATTATTCAGGTTATAATAAAAGTAGATTTGGAAATTGCAAAATAACTATATTCAACTAAAATGCAAATTAATCAATATGTTCGGCATCATTGACAATTCCTGAATTACTCTTTGTATTGCAGTGTGCTTCAGAGGATTGTGAGTCTATGGTATATTTTATAAACAGTTATGAAGCTATATTATTAGGGTTGATACCACTTATTTGTAGGATCACTGGAATGAAGAATTGAAATATCATTTTAATAAAGATATCTTTCTTACACTATCCTAAAGCATATTATGTTTCATGTTATCTTAAAATGAAATTAATTCAACAACATATTTTTTCTCACATATATTGGCTATCCCAAAGTTTGTTTATGGGGTCTAGTAATTAACTTCATTAGGGCCAAAGTAAAAAAAAATGAATCAGATACACTTATCCTTATGGTATGAGCTTCTTCTAGTGCCCTAGTTTGAACTGATATCCATCATTTTGTTGATAGAATGTTTATACAATCAATACAATTTAAAACTGAGAATGCAAAATATGTACTGTAATCTGTATATGTGTGTATGTATGTGTACATTTCAGGAATTTGGAATGTAGAAGTATTGGTTGTGAGAAGTAGCACAAAAATGATTATTATTCAATGTTGGAAAGGTAGAACCATTCTAGATTTAGCTCTTGGATGATAAATATGAACTGTTTTTGAGATGGCTTGTCATCTGTATAATGGAAAGATCGATGAATATAATTTTATCTGGTCAAGATTTAATGACTTATTTAAAAACTTAGCTGAATGAATTCTTCCACACCATATGTGTTTTTCTTTTTCCTTTTTTGTATAGTAAAGCAAAAAAATTATTTATTTGTATCCTGATCTGGCACACCCTCTTCTTCCTCTTTTCCCCACAACAACCCGGTGGGGTGGTTTGGACTTTGAGAGATTGGCCCAAGGTTATCCAGATGGCTTTCATGGCTTGAACTCATGGTGTCTTCTTTTCTAGCCTGGTGCCTTAACCACTATACAAAATTGGTGCACATAGCAAAAATAAAAAAGAAGCCTACCACATTTCTTTTTTAAAAAAAGGCTTACCTGTCCCTGTCCTTGTATGGATTTTAGCAAATAGCACCCACTCCACATCTGAGGTCAAAGCATTTTCATAACTATGTATTTTATGGCATAATCTCTTCTCTGCATTATCCCTTTGTGCTATCCGTTGATTCTGCAGTTTATGCACCATATTAAGTTCCTGACAGTGAAAACAATTAATCAATGGAACAGCTTGCCTCCTGACGTTTTGGATGTTCCATCACTAATGATGGTTCTCTATAGTCTTCAGGTGTTATTACAGCTGCAAATGAAACATGGTTTGAGTGTCTTTCTGTGAAGGTTCCCGAGCTAAGTTCAGTTTGCTATTGGAACAGATATTGGAAACCTTGCAGTGATGAAGAATTTAAACACAATTTCTAAACATTTCCTCTTCCTCAGAAAATCCTTCCAATATTTCAAGCTTAAATGAGACACAAATAAACTTAAAGAGATACATATTTATGAAGACAAATATCTCACCTAGAGGTGAGCTCCGTTGTGATTCACATTTGCTTTATAGCTGGCTTGACTAACTGAGCAGGGTTTTTTATTTGTTGTTTAAAAAGGAAATTAATGCACATTTCTTTTTTTCTCATGTAGTCATAGTGGTGCTAACTATTTCAAGAGACAGTGTAACTTTTTGATTAATAAGGCTAATACCCTACGACATCAAAAAAAAAACATAAATCAGAAAGGAAAATATGGCTTATTTTAGTTTTAGGCTTCCTAGAGTTTTCTCTGTATGTATTAAGTAATACCTGTGGGGTAGCTAGAATGCTGGATACGGATATGAGAAATTGAAATCCGTGTTCATCAGTGACACTCTAGGAAGCCTTGAGCATTACTCTGTACTGCATTTTAAAACTGCCTCACAGGAGTCCTACGAGGCTAAAATGTTGTTCAGAAGCTTTCAAGGTAACATTTCATGGCATTTTTGCCAAATAGTTCATAATCTTTCTCTACTTTTGTCAGTGCTCAAGTACGTGTGTGAAAGAGATTATCTAGAGAAGTTAACATATCTTGTAATTGATTTATATGCATGAAGGGAACTCTAGCCTACAAAAAAGCTTATGAGTGCAATAAATCTGTCAGTCTTTAAAATGCCACAAGACTTTTAAACTGTAACATAACACAAGAAATATACCCTGGCTTCTTCGTGTAAATAAAAACCCATGGTGCCAGTTTTTCATCCTTTTGTGTGCAACTGTTCTCATAGTTTTAAAATGTGTATCTATCCTGCATTGACAATTATTCCATTGACAATAATTCTCTCTTATTAATTATAATGCGTCTTTTATAGCCTAATCTTTATTGCCCCATTATTTTATTCTTCTGGCCATGTGGGGAAGACATTAAGAACCCTTACCTTGGGCAAATAAGAAGGCTGCAGTGAAATAGATAGAATCTTTTTCTTTTTGTTTTTTCACTCCAAATTAAATCTCCTTCTTGCTGAAGTGCAGCAGAAACTTTTTAATAGTAACTTCAGATTCAGACAGTAAAGTGTCATGCTGGCTTTAAATTGAATACTCTCCGGCTTCAACTCTTTCAAGTGAGGAGGTAAACAAACTCTGCTAATCTCAACATCAAATGTCAGTTATGGTATCTCCCCCCCCCCCCCAAATCTCCTGGAGTTTTCAGGCATTCAGATTTCTGATATTTGGACAATCGCTTAAAGTTTTTTGGAGAAAATTGTTAATTAGTCCCTTTTGTTGTAATCTATAGCAAAATATGGTGTTTTATTTCTGAGGGGTCCTTCGGGGTCTCTGAGCTTGGTTGTTTTCTTGCAGAACTTTTATTACCCAACCTAGGTAACATCCATCAGTGCTAGTAGGGTTCTTTTCATTGTATATTCTAGTAGCTTGCCCTCATCAGTGTTGGTGGGAGTCGTCTTGATGATTATTTGGTTAGGTTGTTTATTGTTAGCTTGTTTGGTAAGAAAGAAAATAAATAAGAAATGGACACAAATATAAACTTAGCATTAAGGTTAAAAGTAAGGAACAAGACAATTGCAGACATTTTAATTTTGAATAATAAAGTGACTCCTAGTAGGAGGAAAAAAAACAAGCATAGTCTTCGTGTATCTCTGCTAGCTTGAGAAAATCTCAACTATCATTTTTCAATCTGTCCAATAATGAGAGATCTCTGGGTAGATAAGAAGATGATTTAAAAAAATTAACATGCAGAATAAAAAATCTTAGAAAAATAAAACTAATGGAATACAAGAGAACAATGCAGGAAAGAAAATCAACATTTAAACAGATAAAAATTAATGTCTTACAGGCAATTAAAATACAGAAGTTCCTCCAGAAATGAGAGAAACAAAATGAGGTGGCTTTCCCCCCAGTTTTCCATTCTATTATGTTTACATAAATGAAATCTAAATATACACAAACAGTCCTGTCTCTTGATGTAAAAGGCATTTCAAGAAATAAACAAATCAGTCCAATTCAGTTGGTATTAATGCAGCCCTCTGAATTGGAACAACTCTAATTCTTGTAATGCATAATAGGTATTGGAATATTTATAAAGCATGTTCATATAGTCCCTTAGGAATACATAGAACATTATTGTTCTCAAAAACATTATAAGAGAAAAAGGTAACAGCTGCCATAAATCTATAATTAGTATCAGCATTGAAAGACATTGTCTTTATGAGGGAAGAAAATATGATAATTTATATTTATATAAAAACACAGTCAAAAGAAAAAAGTGAATTCATGAGGTTCGTCATAACAGCACTATAAAGTAGACACAAAGAAGTTGGTCTGTTTTGAATATAATGACACATTTCATTGTAGGATTATCTTTTCCTGCTGCTGAGATCCTTTTAATCAAGTGGTTAAAATAAAATCTTTTCTTATACTAAAGCAATATTTTACTTTTAAGCTATGGCCCTCCTTTTAGCTTGGTGAAATAAAATTATGTTCTTGAGAGATGAAAAATTATTCATAAAAATTATAAAGAAAGAAAAAGATTAAGTCATAGCTTTAGAAATGATTTTGGAATTCTAGTTTTTCATGAAATTAAGACAGGTTCAGCTCATTAACACCTATTAATTTCAAAGAAAAATATATTAATGTGAATTTATCCCATAATATAGTTTAGACGTTTCAGTCTTGTACATACTTATCTGAAAGAAAGTTTCATTAACTCAATAAAATTAGTTTTAATCAATGCAATGACAAGTTTGCAATGTGAGTAAAATCCTTTGGAAGATGAAGTGAATCACTCTTTCAGGAATTAGGATTGGAAGTTTGGACTTTTCATTTACTATGCTATTTTGAATATCTTTATTTTGGGGTGATGTCAGTTACAATGATTGCAATGAACTTCTTTTTTATTAAATATTAGATGCGATCCAAATTATTTTCTTCCCTACTATTTCTGCAAGTCCCTTTCATTAACAAGGCTTAAAACAGCCACATAGATAGAAATGAGTGTAAACTAAAATAATTATTTCAAACATAGACAAAAGTTCCTACTCCTTTCTTTTTCTTGAGGATTAGTTGATAATTACTACCCTAAGGCTTCCCCCCTTCAAAAAAAAAGTATGTGGCTACTCCCAGCAACTCCTGAGGCAGTCATTTAAATCTGCGGACTAGTTAATACATGCCTCAAACTTGAGCAAGTTGCTTATGGAACATAACTTATTAGCTCACTTTATTTATTGGGAGCCTGCTGATTTGAAATAATAAAGGAGGTGGTTACTATATACTCAATGTATGCTAAAAAGGTTGGAGGGGGGCACTAATCCCCCCCCCCTGTTTTGGACAGAATAAGGAAATCTTTGCCATTCCAGGAACTGTGGCAGGGTAGCACAAGGCAGTGAGTGAATGGCAGGTTTTCTACTGTTGGTCAACTGGAGGAAGCATTAAAGACTTGGTATTAATTGCCTACAGTATATTATGTTTCAATATTTTTTTTTCTTTCGTTCTTATTGTGTCTGATTCCTGAGACTGCCTGGACAAGTTCCCACAGTTTTCTTGGCAAGGTTTGCCATTGTCTTCTTTCTAGGTCTGAGAGGAAGTGATAGTCCCAATGTCACCCAACTGATTTACCCAATTTCAGAATTCATGATCTCACAGTTTCTAGTCAGATACCTTAACCACTAGGCATGAAATTGGGCTTGAATCAAAGTATTTTTGAAGGTCTGAGGAGTGAAAATGATGATGGTACACAAAAAAAATCTTTACTATTCTGAATAGCTATTTAATATGAAGTCAGTTTTCCAGTGTGTCTATCCCAAACAACTGCCCATGTATGTTGTGCCAAAGCTGACAGTAGCAATAGCATTTAGACTTATATACCGCTTCACAGTGCTTTAAAGCCCTCTCTAAGAGGTTTACAGAGTCAGCATGTTGCCCCCAACAATCTGGGTCCTCATTTTACTGACCTCGGAAGAATGGAAGGCTGAGTCAACCTTCAGCCTGGTGAGATTTGAACTGCCAAATTTCAGGCAGCCAGCAGTCAGCTGAGGTAGCCTGCAGTGCTGCATTCTAACCACTGCGCCACTGTAGCTCTTGCATGTTTGACTCCAGCACACATTCTAATATATATCCTAATTTAACACTGCTTTTGTTTATAATTCAAAAAAGTATGTCAGATGTCCACAATTGGATAAAGGAGTAGAGTTTGCTTATTAAGGAGAAACAACAAAGCAAACAGTATTTCAACCACAAAATGATTCATAATTTAGAATAAGTGTAGCCAGATTTGTAAATTTAATTGAATACTGAGAAGAAATCCCAAGGCAGGACCAAGTGTCTAGATTCCAGTTTTCTGCTGTACTTATGAGACTTTGGTGCTAGAATTTTTTTCATCTCTTCCATTTTTATTTTTCTCTCTTGTTTAGTTTTTGAACTACTTCCATAGAAGGACAGTTCTTCAAGTGTTTGACTGTCCTGCAGAGATGCAGCTGTATTGATACAGCTGCAGTTAGTGTGTGAAATCCTGAAGCTCTTTATGGCTCATTGAACACCCAAGATTGTTTTGCACATCTTTCAGTATCTGCTGTTGCTTGAACTCTTTCTGTTTCCTACCCTGGTTGCCAGAGTTATTGAATAAATGAACTGTTCTAACAAAATGTATTAATAAAAGTTATGAGAAGCTGGCAGGACTTGAAAGAAACAAGAAGCGCTTAGTAGGTTTGAGGTCTGAGGTAAGGGTGAGCTATGGTTTGCTAAATAGCGATTCCCCAATCCATTCCTGATCTTTATCCTTTCATCCTTATGTCACATATCAGCTTAAGGATTTGGTGGTCAAGGATTCTTTAGCCTAACAAATACATCCACAGATTTATTCATTTCTTTAGATAGTCCCAGAAGGTCATTATAGATTATAAGAATGTCAATTTATGTGAAGTGATAATTATAAACAAAGTAATATTAAATATCTATATAAAACTCATATCTTGCAACTCAGTAGGGTAATATTATTGTCCCAGATCAGTTATAGTGAGGCTGAAAAGAGTGCTTGAAATGTTGCCATTTAAACCAGGATTTTTCACAGTTTTGACACAGAATAAATGGGGTAACCATAAATCAAGCAAACTTCCTATTGTGCTCAATCATAAAGCTGTAAATTACTCTTCAGGCTTTCAGAATTGCAGTGGGTGAAACAATAGCATTGTTCAAGCCAGATCAGGCATCAAGCTTCCAGCAAATAACCCACACTTGGTTTTAGGATACAAGAGAAAAGATTGTAGCAGTTATTAGGTCCAGGATTATGGAATTCATGTAAGCAGGCACGAGGCATGTGGCTTTAAAGAAAGACTTAAATCTAAGATCTAAAAATGTGTTAAATGCCTAAGCTGAAGAAGTCAGAAAATGCAATTATAGAGCTCAGATCAAGGAGCACCAAGTAGAAATATGAGGAAACATGCATTTACACAGTCTGGCTTGTTTGTGTCTGTCTTTCAATTGTGGGATCTTCCTGGGCTTCTTTCATGGAAGCCACTTTCTGTCAACCAGTGATGGATGGGATGATTTGCTATTGTTGCAACTTGATCTTGGGGGAGCAGGGTCAGCCAAGATCTGTTTTGATATATTCCTTGCTGTTTCTCTACTGTTCTCCTATTCTCCTATTCAATCTGGGAACAATTTTTGTCCTCCATCCAAATCCAGGGTTCAGTCCCATGGACCTTAAATGCCTTAATGTAATAACAATCATGATCACATGCATATGGAGCTCTTTAGAGATGGTTTGTAGCTTTACATTTGACGTAGTTGGCTATTTCCCTCTTCCTTTCCTTTCTGCTTTTTTAAAAAAAAACTTATGTTCACTATACTGCACATAATGACACAAAAAGCAAGGACTTTTCTCAATTTAAAAAGGATGAGTGACTAATTATGAGATTGAAGATGCCTGTGTGTTAAAGTAAATAGTCTGACTGAGAGATCACTAAGATCCAAGAATGCCTTTTAACTTTTAACGAATACCAATACTTATATCAATTGTTTTGTTATTTACAAGAATATGCTAAGTTATACATCAAAATCAGAGTATCTGCTATCGACTGTACAATAAAGAATAGTGCAATTTAATTGTGTCAGTTTCAGTTTATTTTACTGCAATTTGGGGTTCTTTGGGGAAAAGTGGGGTACCAATACTTTTGGCTGCTTTCTCAAGTTTGCTTTGATATTTGCATGTATACAGTAAGCAGTAAGTGATTTGCTGGGCTAAAGTCCCTTTAATCTGATCAGTAGAGGGAAATGTCATGGAAAGGCTGTGAAATCTCAGTAAATCTTTGGAGAAATTATTCACATTCATATGAATTTTCAGTCTTTTGACTGCTTTTTGTGATTAAAATGATTAGTAATACAAAAGAATTGTGACCTCAAAGAACACCCCTCGTTAGAATTTTTTACATAGGAATGAAAAAGGGCTGGTAATACTTTTCTGGAAAAAAACTGTTTGGGAACTGTCAGGTATAAGGATTTTACCATGTTAAATGATTGTAGGTTATGTAGTAGCGTATGCATTGCATACCTGAAAAAGATGTCACCGCATTAGAGAAGTTCTGCACTTTCAAATGCTCTAGCAAACCTCTTGTTTTCAAAGTATGCATAAGCAGATTAACAGATCAACTTGTTTTAAAGTTAGTGCAGAAACCTAACAAGATGGATTTGAACATAAAAGAGATTATTATTATTATTATTTTTTGGGGGGGGGACTCAATCAATAGAAGAGAGCAGTTTCTCCGAAGAAGTGTCTCAGGACTTTTTTCTATTATTTTCCATCATGAACATTTCTACTTTGTACAATTCATATAAGTTTTGTGAAAGTGATACTTTTACATATTCAAATGCTTATGATGAAGGGAAATCTGGGAACCATTTCTGCAAATGTCAGAGCAATTTCAAAGACTGCTGGCAATGTATTAGTATGACATATTGCCTTTATTAGTATGACATATTGAGAATCTTTTCTTTTAGGTATTTAAAATAATTTAGATGCATATTCATAATGAGTACGTTCTTAACAACAAACAAGACTCAACACCCACAATGCTACCCCCATTTTCTCACCAAATCATACTGTTATCTGTGAAAAAATGATATTTATAAGATTGGGGAAGTGGGGCATAGTTTTATAGAAAGTCTGAAACAGTGCCTGGTTTGTTAAAATAGCTTTTAAAACATTGTGATTTTTTTTTGCAAGGCTTATTTCCAATTAACATCATATTTCAAATCCACATTTTAATTTTTTATTAAATGAATTGGATCATTTGCACATGTAGTGTTTTAAATACTACATAACACAAGTAGTAGTAGTTGATACACGTTGATTTAAAAATAGTTACCTACTGTTTTTTTTTAATATCTGGTATACATTTAACATAAGTTTCATATTCTGTAGAAAAAAACTAAGTGCATAATACTTGCAAAAGTATATTTAGTTGATAAATTAAATACATTTTTAATCTTTAGACTACATGTAGCTGTGGATAACCTTTCTGCAACTTCTGAAACACCCCAGACTAGAGACAGCCAAAATGTTACGCCTTTTTTTTTTTAATAGAAGAAAGATTTGGGGAGTTTAGACATGTAAAATAAATATCCTAAATCTTGTCATAGATTAAGGAACATATTTTGCTTCTTATTAAATGTTACCTCTATCTTCCCACAACAAAACAACTGAGTTGATTTTTCTCATTTCTGAAGTGGTTTTGGAACACATGGCCTCTAATGGGCTGTAGCCATGCCCAGATCATTTTATTTAATAAGCGCAGTATTAGTATTTTTCCTAAAACTAATAGAAATACTGAGAATAAAGAGCTAAAGAGTTTCATCAGCAAAATAAATCTCAAATAACAAAGGAAATTTTAAAGAACATTATTAAATGATTAGAAAAGCATGTTGCAGTTCGCCCAGGGCTGAACAGTTTATTCTTCCAATTAAAGACGGGCTTTCAAATGCTTCTTGATCTGAATCAGAAACTTGGAAAAATAATTATGGTAGGTAAGGTTTTATCTGTGATGTGCTTATACATGTAGAAGTTATCCTGCACATATTAGTTTTTCTACATATATCCCTAAATAGTCTGAGACTTGGAATTTTGAAATTTTGCATTCAAGTCCAATAATATTTTCATTAATACCCTGAGGCCCATTGTTTCTTCCTGTCAATAGTTAGCTACATGTTGAATAAATATATAAGTATAATACTTTTGACTTGAGGTTACAAATCACACACAAAATATACACAGATGAGGTCATAGGAGAAGACTGCAAAAATCACATATTGAGGGACAGAGTCTGTGTAAGATAACTTTCAAGGATGATAGTTCTGGAAAGAACAGCCAAAATGACTCAAAAATAGAGGGGATTTTGAGAAAAGAGACATCGACCAGATTTGTTTATCATCTGAACAATGGTCCCCAATATTTCAAAGAATCTCTGAGGATTTTTCCAATGTCTACAGATGAATGAGATGGGGAAATTGGCACACTTATCTTCTTCTGTGATCAGTCAGTGGGCAGCAGAAAATACAGAAAGAAAAGAGGTTGGAAGATTTGTGTAATCACTCCTGGTGAGAAGCTGAGCAATTGTCTGGTTATAGCTCTAATATCAAGCTACCAGGTGTATAAAAGTAATTTTCTTTGCGCCAATTCCACAGTAGTATAGAATCTCCTTCATTAACAATGTCTTCCAAGGTTGCTGTGATAGCATATTACTATATCTTTTAAGTATTGAAGAATGTCTTCAAGGTGTAACACTCTGAGGTCTGAGTTTATAAAAAACCTAGGTAGCGAAAGAAGGAAGGAAGGAAGGAAGGAAGGAAGGAAGGATTTTTGCCAGCTTCCCAGAAGGAAACTCAGTAGGGAAGCCAGCAGGAAGTTCGATGTCACTTCTACTCCTACTGCCTTTTTTGCCCACCCTTCAGAGGTGAAATCTAGCCGGTTCGCACCTGTTCGGGCGAACTGGTACGGAAAATTTTGATTGGTTCGGAGAACCGGCAAATATCACCTCTGGCTGGCCCCACCCCTGCCCGCCTGCTCACCGCT
>JANHFL010002577.1:117039-139865 GCA_032468155.1 Oxyrhabdium leporinum | reverse complement strand
AGTCACATGATCAAGCCACGCCCACCAAGCCACGCCCACAGAACCAGTAGTGGAAAATTTTAGATTTCACCACTGCCACCCTTGGTTATTTAGTGACACACTTCTTAGCCATTAAGTGAATTACACCAATAACCAGCTGAGAAGGCAAACATAAGAAAACTCAGATTGGAGCAGATCAAAACTTACCCAGTCCAGCATTCTGTTTCCTTAATGTAACACAAAGTATTCAATGGAAACCTACCACAAGTAGCCACTGATATCCTCCACAATTTCAATTACCCTGAAAATCTCCATCTTGGTGAATATTTGCTAAGTCTTATAATTGTAAATGTCATAGGATTTTGCAGTCTTTTGGACCTTACCTGTTCAATGTAACTGCAGAAGTAGGGGTGGGGTATAAAAAAAATCAGGATGACAGGTATCATTATTGCCTCATAGGACATTCTTTTAAAATTGCTAATATTTCCAGTGATCAATACCAAGAAATCAATTTATTAGCCTACATATTTTGAGGTTATATTTTAGTGAGAGCTTATGAGTTTTAAGTAAAACTGAAAAAAGCTAGAATTCCAGTATATATTCTCAAGGCAATATCTGAAATCTAATTCATAGAAAATATTTCTAGTCATACACTTTATTAAAAAGCATTTGTCTGCTGCAGTCTCCTGACTTCCATATAGTGAACAATAGCTAGATACCTATTATGTACAAACAATAACTTTATGAATTGACAAACTCTTTCTTTTTGTCAAATACGTTCAGTTAAATTCGTTTGCAGCATTTATACAGTAATCAATCAAATCCAAGAGGTGATTACTTATTTAGATTATATCCAGAAATATTATTGTTCACTTCTTTATCGACTTCATCTAAACTCTATGTTCTTTTTGCATATTGAAAACTTCCATTAAGGCTGAATTACTAAAGAATTTAAAGACAGAGGGAGAGAGAGGCAGCGTGTCAAATTTATAGTCAGGAATATTATTACCAAACATTTGCAGGATAGATAATTGTGTGATTATTAAGGGCAGAAATGAAAGTGATGGTTCATTAGTAGAAAATGTCCATGAAATATCAATAAATATACATAAATGGAAGTGGTAATAATGCAGAAATACACACAGACTCTGAGCCAAGGACTTTTCTTACTATCTGGGTAAAAAATAATTTTAATTCTGCTCCATCTCTTTAGGAGATTGATCTTCAGCATCTTTTCTCAGAAAAAAACTTTATAAAATGCAAGATTTGCTTCTTGATATATGTGCATATATAATTGTTGTAAAATTGCTAATGATAAGTCCTGAGCTCAGAAAGTCTTCCTGGACTTGGATCCCTTTCGCATGCATGGGAAGGACACTGAAGGACATTGAAGAATGGACATTTAAGAAGATTGTTTCAATACCTCTGGCTTTGTTCATTACCTTATTTACAAATTTAAAGATATTGAGGAAAACATCAAGAGGGCTGTTAATGTAGTTCTTTTTAAAAAGGAGATAATTCCAGGGGAATTAATCGTTTTATTATTTATGTCAATTTTGTGAACGTTTGTACAGTTAGAATCATGTCTGCAACCTTATGAAGATCCCAGCAAAACTCTCCTTTAAAGTGCCTCTATAAAGTGCCACACACCCCTCTTTTGGACCAACTAAGTGGCCATTATGTTTCATTTCTTGTGATATGCAATTAAAATTAAGCAAATTTTCTTATATTACATTAAAAAAGGAAAAGAGTCATCAAATGGTTGGCACTTAACAAATATGAAGTGTTTTGACTAGAATTCTCAAAAACATTCTTGAGTTTTATTTTACTGATAATCATATGTAAATTAAATGACAGTAAGAAGAAACAATATTAATTTGATAAGCGTACATATCAGCTGACTCAAACCTAGTTACAGAAGGGAAATGGAATGCAGTATTATAAAATATAGCTTTATTAGTTTCAGAGCACTTCGTTACTTGCTGGAGTAACAGAAAAAGTTATAAAAGGCTTAGACCCTTGGATTAAATTGTATCTCATCTATAAATCTTTTAGATTATGGTTTCTAGGGAAGGCAAATACACCTCCACATGAAATCCTGGATCCCAAGTTGGTAATCATGTTCAAAAATGATAAATTTTATACACTAGTATAGAAGGAGAAAAAAGCAATGACAGGAAAGGAAAGGAAATCTACAAAATTATTAAATTGAAATTGATCTAGAAATCAGCTTCAGCTGACCACAATTTGATGTCGATTATTTCCATTGTCATGACATGTAATTTTTCTTCGGATTTGGATTGGTTTTGGATCAGTGAAGATTCAAAAAGCAGTGAAGTTATGAGTAAATCTATATCAGCCTTTCCTATCAGGAAATGTCTTTAGATTATTTGGGAATAGCAATTCTAACAGTTGCAGTTTCAACACATCTGAAAGGCAACAGGTTGGGAAAAGCTGATGTACAAGGCAAGTTTATCTGGATATTGCTGTCTAAAAGTGTTCTTGTGTGGCTTGTACCACATTTTACTTAGACAGATTTACCAGAGTTTATGACAAGAACATTCCACCAATGTAATTTTCCAGTTTGGAATGTTTTGATGAGGAACCTTTTTATGAAATCAACATTAGCCAATGCTAATGACTTTATAATGACTTTACCATTGAATTTGCCCATAAACACAGTTAATCAAGCCTGTTGTTTTAGATACAGCAGGTGTTTTGGAGTTAGTTGAGCCTTAGCTGACCAATCACAATTTGTGAATGATTCTTTGATTTATTTTTTTTCAAATGCATGTCTTCTTGCTGATATTTGGCTGCTGAAAATTTGTATTTTTATACTCAGCTCTTATTTAATGCATTTAGCAAAGTTTTTTTAAAAACTGCTAAACTTTGTGATCTACTTCCATGTTGTTCCTTAATTTATTTTATTCTGTATGCACAATATTGTATGACTTTCTACTACTTAAACATAGGTGTACCATATGCTTTCCTTCCTTGCAGTGCACATAGAACCTGGTACGTGTGAAGTCATTGCTGCCCACAGATGCTGTAATAAGAATAAGATTGAAGAACGCTCCCAAACAGTGAAATGTTCCTGCTTTCCAGGTCAGGTGGCTGGGACAACACATGCTGCTCCTTCATGTGTAGATGGTAAGTGTACAGGTGTTTGCAGTGTGAATGCTTGGACACGGCTGTAGCTAGATCAAAAGATGGATTTACAGCTCTAGAGCCTGTGAGTCTGGATATATATCAAATATGATCCTATAGTTTAACAATATCAGCTATTCCAAATATGTTATTCGGTATTCTGTGTTCTGTAAGTAACAGGGGCTGTATGTGCTTTTGATTTGAAGGCAGAAGTATGCTTTAGAGCACATGGGAGCAGACTGAACTTCCTGTCTAGCATGTTTTAAAGCAAATGCAACAATACCAAGAAATGACTTTGCTTCTTTAAAGAGTTATAGGCAGCTGCTTCATAAGTGCCTCTGCATGATCAGAGCATTTGCCTTGCTTTTAGATTTAAAGCATTTCATAGCCTTCACCAGTTAGTTGTTATTAGGAAATGCCCAGAAATACAAATGATTATTAACAGCTGATAAAAATTATATTGAAAGACTAACTTAATGGTGTACTTTGAATACAAATATACATTTAGTTGTGCTCAAAGTGTCAGTGAGTCTCTGATAGTCATTAAAAGCAATTAATAGCAACCATAATTAGCCAATTTGAATAGTTTTGTATGGCAAGGGAGTCTGATGTTTCTACATCCCAGTCCTGCTTTTGAATTTGTACAGCATCACAGTATCTTTCTGGGTGAGCAAAGATTTTGAAAGCACCATAGTTTAGTGGTAAGCCAAATGCTTATTCAGTGTCATTGGTTCAATTCCTGGAATCTCCAAGTAGGATTAAGAAAGCCTTGTAAGCATTTCTTCAGTGTGGATCAGTCTTGCAGCTAGTAAGGTGGACTGCTACTTTAGTATCATAAACCAAATTAGCACAGATTTTATGGGACTGATTGACCAAACTTATCTGAAGGTCAGCAGATTGGAGAAGCAACAGTAAGCTAGATGGGGTAATAGTCTGATGGTTCTCTAAATGGAGGCTAGGGTAATTTAGTTAAGATTCTGGGCATACCTGAGTATTCTTCAATTACTATATTTAGAGTAGAAAAAGTGGGTTGTCAAGTACTTCAAAATCTGCTGCTTTTTACTGCACAGCTTTTAAGCTTTTCTGCTTTCTAGGATTTTTTTTTTAAAGTTTATAATGAAAATGATGATACTATTGCACATTCAATCAGAAACAAAGTTTGAAGATGGATTAGTAAAACTTGAGAAAATAGGCATGCTGTCCCCATAAATTAGACATCCAGTGTTATGTTTTGTTACAGTCCCAAACTCATTCATCCTCAACAGTTTTGGAACAGAGTCTGGCAGAATATGACTGGCCCTGTGACTTCAAGTCTCAGTTGAGATGTGACCTAAGATTGCATGCACTGTCCACACATGGGAAAGTTCCTGAAGTTTCTCAACAGGTTCCATCTTTTTTCTTTCTTTTGCAACAGCTAACAACCTTCATTCAAGCACGCATTTTCAATCTTTTTTAGAGAAACTTCACAGATTAATTCTGTTATAACCAATTAACTGGTTATAATCTGCAATCTTTCAGGCTGATTGTAGAGCCCTTCTATGGTAATCTATAATATTTATTACTTAGATAGCCAAAATGTGAAATTAATTGAATCTTGCCAAAATAAATATCATAGCTCACAACTAATAAAGTTTTGTATTGAAGAGATATACTCTTATTAGTTTCCTATTCTTCCTAGAAATTTGTGGCCACCAACACCTTGCCACTACTGGAAACGAAATCTGATGTGGAATAAAAATATACAAAACAGGCCAGGAAGCCTAGGCCAGTCACATCGCCTTCCTCAATAGTATAGATACAATGGTATGTTATCAACTGCTTAGTATTTTTTAAAGGAAATTGGTACAGTAAATACTGTAGTCAATTTGCTATTTTAAGTGATGTTCTGCCTCTCTCCTGGGAAAAGAAGGATCTGCTTTGCTAAGAGATTTAGGACATAGGATACCAAGATATATTTAATGGAAGAGATGAACTGCAGAAAAAAAAATAGTAGCTTTTTGTATATGCATGTGATATTTCATAATTGTATAGTATTGTAGATATTAAGCTGTGCATTAATTATTTAACTGGTTTTAGCAAAACAGTGACTCTCCCACTTATTCAGAAAAATTGACGATAGATTTTTCTTTCTATAAAGAGCTTTTCCATTGAAACTGTAATTATTGCCCAGTTTTGACTTGATAAGCCAATATATTACGTGCAGTTATGTCTTATTTTAGCTCAGAAGGGAATGTGTTTAAATATCAACATTTCCTTTTCCTTCCTTATTGGAAGGTCACTTTAGCTATAATATGTCAGATTCCCTCTCCCTGAAATCTACTTAAAAAAGGAAAACTTGTTACTATAAAGTAGGCGTAAAACACATAGGAAAGCATGCAATCTAATCACCTGTGCAAACTGCTAAAAAAGAAAACCTCAGCCCATCTATATTTTATTGAATAGTGTCATTTGGGATCTATTTGAAATGGCTCAAAGCCTCTGCTGGTACATTATTGATTGGCTTGACAGCTTGGTTGGTGCAAATGGATTTATATGTGATGCCAAGAAACTACTTAAAAAACATAGGATACTATTCCCCTGAAAGACTAGCATCTCTTAGCAGCTTTGGAAAAATGCTTCAGTTTATGTGAACAAAGCATTTCCCTAAAATTACTATTGTGATTTCATTGAAATCATCATGAAATCATTTTGCCATTCCTTAGCAATTAAAGTGTAAAGAAAAAAGAGAAATGAAAGGGAAAAAGTAATGTGAATATCAGAAAGAAAAGAATAGACTAGACTAGACTAGACTAGACTAGACTAGACTAGACTAGACTAGAATAGAATAGAATAGAATAGAATAGAATAGAATAGAATAGAATTTTCTACAAGTCATCAATTGACTGTTTGAGCTATTGTAAAGTTATGGAAAATTCAGAAACAGTCTACTTGAAAACAGAAGTTCCTGTGATTATATGGAAGATATCTATGGATGGTAGTAGTTTTATACAGGTAGTCCTCGACTTACGACTACAATTGAGTCCCAAATTTCTGTTGTTAACTGAGACATTGTTAAGTGAGTTTTGCCCCATTTTAGGACCTTTCTTGCCACAGTTGTTAAGTGAATCACTGCAGTTGATAATCACTGCAGTAACATGGTTGTTAAGTGAATCTGGCTTTCCCATTGACTTTGGTGGTCAGAAGGTTGCAAAAGGGGACAGTGACCCTGAGCCACAGCAATGGTCATAAGTATGAACCAATTGCCAAGCATCTGAATTTTGGTCACATGATCATAGGGATGCTTCAAAGGTTGTAGCTGTGAAAAACGGTCATAAGTCATTTTTTTCAGTGCTGTTGTAACTTTAAACGGTCTCTAAATGAACTGTTGGAAGTTGAGGACTACCTGTATAGGGCATATGTACCAGGCATAAGCAGTATATGCTAATAGAAGAATGACAGAATGGATGAATAGATGGTGAACTTCTGGCAAACTTAAATAGCTGCTAAATACATGCTATTTATTCTGTTGCCCTGGTGCCATCAACAATAATATGTATCTATAAGCACTAACAGAGAACAAGAATCCAAGAATAAAAAATGAATGAACTAACTATACTAAAAAAAAGGAGAGCAAAAAAGAAATTAGAATGGAATAGAAATCTCTACAACATTCCTGCCTTCAGCTTTATTAGTGGGCATATGTTTAGACCTCTATGTCTTTATGGAAATGAAGAAGCCAATGCCAAAAAACATTATAAATACAATTATAAATATTTTATGTAACCCCTTCAGTTTCTTTATTGAAGGTGGTTTAGGTTCTTTTTGTAATCAAAATTCAGTTGTATTTCCAGCATTAAAGACTGAAGATTTTTAGAAGATACTGACAGTTTATTTATTTATTTGACCCTTATTAACATGATCAACTTCAGGTTAATCTCTAACAAAAATTCAGATTTTTTGTGCTAATGGGAATATTAATACTTTAAAATAACATTTGAAGTTATTGCAAGAGGAAACTGAATTAAAGCAAACATAACATTTTAGTCCAGAAGCTTTAGCAGCATCCAAAATTCTTGTCTTACTGTCAATACTGAAATGTGCTTTGGACAATTCTAAAACCATAGTATCTTTTTCAGACAATTAAGTTATTGTGAAGACGGATGTTAGTTATTTGTAAGAACTTTAAAATGAAGCATTAGAATTCTGTGTATTTAAAAAAAATCAGTGGTGAAGAGTTTCAATTGGGTATGTTTCTTATTATCTTAAGAAAAGAATAATTCAGCAATACATGTTTTCATCTTTAGTGACACCTTGCAAAATGTACTAAAAGGGTTGGCTGTCGACATCATTATGTTGGAAGTTTCAAATGTTGGAAGGCTGTGAGGTCCACAGGTGGGGACAAAGGGCATAAAATGAAAAACAATGGGAGAGACATTCCTGACCAATTCCTAAGTGGTTCTGCTGCTCTTTCTGGACAAAAATCAATTAGGTAACAAAGTGATTCTGCTGCTCTTTCTGGACAAAAATCAATTAGGTAATAATACTATTCATTTTTTTAAAAAAAAATACCTGAAATAAAAAAATATTTTAGGATATTGTTTTTCACAAGGGACTTTAGACCATCATTAATTGCTTTGCCACTTTATGAGGACAGTCTTTAATCATAAGTGAAGAAACACTGTAAGTCACTGGTGAGGAAATAGCTATACAATAACTGGGTTATTACTCCATATTGCTCCTGTATCTGCCCCTTACAGTGGGTAAATTCTCTTTAATTCTTCTGTTACGTACAAGTGCAGCACTACCTTGCTTTCATTAGAAACCGTGATTTTTAGGCTCATGCAGTTCTCTCTCCTGAATACTGCAACAAGGAAGAGTCGTATTTAAACTTGTCCAAACAGAGAACAATGGTTAACTTAAACTATGTTGGAGAAAACAAATTATGCTTTATGAATCAGACTTATTAACAAACAATCCAATACGCTAAACAGACTTCCTGCATTTCAGACCTAATTACAGATTCTGCTTAGTTTGAATGAAGTGGTAGAACTGACTGCAGAGAAGAGGAAACAGGCAGCCTGAGGCTCGCTGTTTTGTGCTCAGGAGGGCAGCACACCATGCAACATTGCTTGCTTGTTTGTCACTTTTCTGTATTCTCAGCTTCTGCACTGCAGCTGCATTACCATGATATAGAAGGGAGCTGACAGGCAAAGTGAAATCAGTGTGTTGCTGGCATGTCAGCAAAGGCAAACTGAGATCCTTTTGCCTGTGTCCAGTTTACCAGGCCTAAAAGATTGTGGAGGCAAAAGCCCTGAGAAAGACAGAGAACTTTGAGGTCCCAAATCCCAGCTGTAGTTAACCTTTCATGACAGCTTGTTCTTGATCAGTTATCATTAACGTGTCTTGGACCCTTGAAGCTGTCCCAAGGCAGCAAAGTACTAATGGAAGAATACATACTTTCCAACCAATGTTGATGTGCTGTGTGCTTCCTGTCAATTTCTATCAATCCTTTAAGAATGAAACATTGGCCCTGGCTTTGCAAAATATGACTGGTAACCCTTCCAATTTTGATCATGTTTTTTTTCCAACGCTTGGGTAACTGTAGGCTTGGTTATGGTCTTGCATTCATATTATTCCAGTGTTACCCTGTATGACCACTTGTAAAGTTTTCTGTAGAAAACACAACTAATGAAGAGATATTTTAAAGTTTCCTGGATACTTGCTCCAACCAGCATCGTATCTTGTGGGTGATGGAATTATGATGCTATCTTAAAAGTATTTCCCACTCTATCTTTTCTTCACTTGTTGCTTCCTAAAGATTAAGATCTAGCCAGATAACTATTATAATGCCATCTAGAATGACAGAATATTGGCATAAAAATTCCTGGCACAATGACCAGATCCTATTTTGCTTTAGTAATGAAATCAGTGAATGCTTCTGTTGTTATTGTATTAATGTGGGACACATTAAGGAAAGTGATTGAGTTCACTCAATCAAGTTCATTTCCCCCCACCAAATGTCACCTGCTAGTAGGTAAACCACAAATGTCTGTCTTTAACATGTGCTGGGGCAAGGCTGGATGAATATTGGTAAGCGCTTTGAATGATGGGTTAAGCTGCTTGGTTTAATGGGTAGCAGGCAGAAAGGTGTTCTGCATCTATAACATGTCAGCTACCAGACTCCTGAACACAATATTATTTTGGAATAATACTAAGCCTTGTCCAAAAATAGCTCAGCTGATGGGTCACAGAAGCTAAGGAGGGTGCAGTGAAGTATAAAAGAGTTCTCTAAGTGCTTCTGTTTGGCATATTCCCTCTTTCGTGCCTTCATCTAGGTCTGATCTGTTTTCTAAGGTGGCTTGCCCATATATCAGAAAGAGTTGGAACTTCCTGTCTCTCCCCCTCTCCTATGCAGAAGCAGTGAAAAACCTGTAATTACACTTATCAATGCAGAATACAAATCAACCTTCTGAACAGGATGCACATTTGCAGCAAATGAAAGAGTTATAAGCCAGCTTCTTAAACACAAGTCTAGCAATCTTTTAAAAGAGTGCTAAACCCATCTGCGTAAGGAATCTACAAAAACTATGGGTAGAAGCTTTGTTTTACATTTTTTTTTCATTTTAAAATAAGTATTTTGTCATGCTACAATTTGTGATTCTCCATTTCTGGATTCTCAGTTTAGTTATAGAAAAAAAAGCTGGAATTCCCAATATCATTTCTGGGATTCAGTTGTTTTTCCTTGCCTATCACCTGCTAGTCTACCTTTTTTGTTGCTATTTTCTACATACTTTCTCTACCTGAATGGAAAATTGATGGCAACCCAACACAGTGTCACATCAATGTGTATTTGGACAATGAATTGATAAAACAATCTCAGACAATGAAATGTAAAAATTAAAGAACTTAATTTTTGAGTGTTGAACATGTGTGGGTGTGACTGACTGGGAGTGGAAGGGAGGTGGCTTTACACCTGAGCTGTCTTAGTGTTGGAATTAATGAACTGATGGAAGATGGCAGACAGGAACAAAGCAACACACACATGCAGTTAACAGGTATAGTGCTGTTTATTGGTATTCGTGCCTAATGCAAAATGCATTTACAACAATTATTTAGTGAATAAACCAATTTTGAAATTATCCAAAATAAAGCAATCAGAATTCCAGTTACACAAGAACCAATGAGCAATCTGTTCTAGACCAATCAGGAACCAGTACTCTTGGAGTTCCTTCAAAATGGACCAATTGAAAAAGGAACCAAACAAAAACCAGTTTGCCAGCATCAAATACAAGAAGCCATTCACTCCATTTCTGTTGCCTATGAACTGCCAAGAGATACATCACTAATCAGCTCATTGTGCCTCTGAAGAATGCCAGCCACAGCTGGTTGGTGAAACATAGAACACAAAAGAAAACTAGTCCATGGCTATTCATCGTGAAAGTTCATCATTGTTTCAGTTTTAAGGAATTTAAGAATCAGACATCACAAAGAAAAAATGTAGACCTTGACAGTTGTATATAACATTTTTCTGTTTCAGGGCAGTTTAACTTTTCACAGGGACCCATTCTGAAAAAATTGCTTGGGGGTCTAGAGATTTTTATTAGCGGAATGTCCTTGTGCATATGTGTGGTTAAATTCACAAAGTTATATTAAATATTCCCTAGATTTTGAATTTGTATTTGTTCTATGTAAACTTGCATACAATTAATCATAGTTGTGTATGGCGTTTTTTAAAAGAAAAGGCAGAATCATGTCTAAAATGGAATAAATGACAATTTACAAATGGGCCTCCCAAATTTCAACACAACATTTTGACTATCACTTTCAAAGGTATTGAATGAGATATTACTTGCTTGCAACTTGCCTCCAAGAATAAGCATATGTTAGCTGCCACTAAGAATTGTTCAGTGCTACACCATAATTGAAAATAGAAAAAGGAGAAAGCAAGAAAATAAATTTATGGATGGCAGTACTTATGGCAAAAATGATGGCAAGTAAGATTAGTGGGGGGAAAACACTGGATTTTCTAGAGAAACTAGTTAACTTCCTTTTAAAACAATATACAACTAAAAAATGAAAAGATACTACTGTATAAGAGGCTAGGAGTTTGAATATTTGAGTAGAAGGATTGGCTTTGCTGTTTAACATTTCGTGGATAAAAATATCTCCTTTTCTATCTATGAATTTTAAAAATCATATGCAAAAATGCCTTGGGCTTTTAATCTTGAAAAATATTTTCCCCTGTGGTGGAAAAGACAATTGATAAGGCGGATGGCTTTGACTGAGAAAATTTAAGTTTCATACTGTTTTTTTGGCTGCTCAACTTCTTAATCTTCCAGAGTTACTGTTGTTTTAATTAAAATTCCCAAGATACTGTTCTATTCTTTTGCAGTGTAATTTTTTGTTTAATATTCATTCACCAAATAAAACCTTTTTTCCTAGTATGTATTATATAGAAGACTATTTTCATTATTTGCAATGTGCTTGTAATAAGGAGTTATAATTAATTTTAGGGTGATTGTTTTTTAAAATGCATTCTTGTGTTTCTACAAAGCTCCTTTGTTTCATTGGTTATCCTTTTATCATCTGTTTATAAAAAGTAACCATATAGCTGTTTAATTTAAAACAAAGGTGAACAGGTTATATTTCAGTGATAAGAATGCAGACTCCGAGTATAGGAAGTCCTAGGTTGATCTCCACCATCTTCACAGAATTGGAGTGGACCATTTTGGCTATCAAATCCTATCTTCAGTTCTGTGCAAAACAGCAGCTGGAAATATCCTTGAAAAATAACGGTCTTGCCTTTGCTTGCTGAGTAATTGGTGCAACCACAGGAAATAATCTTGGATTTGTTTGATCAGTGGCTGAACTTTGCATAGGACAGCTTTGTTCAAGCGTGTTTGTGTGTATTCATGTAAGTGTGAAAATATCTCAAAAAATTAGAATGGCTTTCCTTGTAACTGTATTATGTTATTATTTTTTAACACAATTTCTTCCTTCCCTAGCTGTGTTTCATGGTAGACTTTGGATGATATGAATTTTTGTTTCAGTTCCTATTTCAAAAATAATAAATAAATAAATCTGGATATATCAGTTCAATACTTCTGATTTACACATACCACACATAGTATTCACTTGCATTTAATAGGACAATGATTTGAACTTCCATCTACAGCCAATCTGGAGCTGCAATGATAACATCTGAAAATGTGTTGAGTGCTTCTTACAGTGCATTGTGTTGTATCCTTACTTTGAGATCTTTGGAGTTTACTGGAAATATACATTTAAGAAAAAATACAGCATGAACCTAATGAATTGCTAATGTTTTTAACAGCATCCCTTGTTTTCTCATAGCATCCATAGTGCTTCAGAAATGGTGGTGCCAAATGCAGCCGTGTCTAGAAGGAGAGGAATGTAAAGTACTACCAGATTTGTCTGGATGGAGTTGCAGTACTGGAAACAAAGTAAAGACAACTAAGGTAGGTCTTAACTGAATAAAAGTAACCTCAGTGAATGAGTGATCAGACTCACATATTTTGGTCAAACTACACCATTTTTGTAATGTGATGTTTAAAAATTGAATGACTAGATGGACTGCTGAATGAGAATTGCAGCTGTCACTTTTTTGCTTAGTACAGATGGGCTAAGAACACCAAACATTACTGCTGTCTGATGGCTTGGAGATGCCATCTTACCCCTCAGCCATTGTCCAGGCCAACCATCCTATGATTCTTATTAAAAAATGATTCTCAACAACTATGTTGACAGAAAGAAAAAAAACACAATGGGGAGGCAATGTAAGCAAAGGATAAGAGGCTTTTATGGGTTGATTGCCCCATAGGCACTACCAAAATATCCTGGTTCTTGAGCTTAGCTTTTTATTGGTAAGTTGCTACTATTGGGCCTGGCTATGAAGGATTGTTGTGGCTGGTGCAGTGGCAGGTGGTAAAAATATAAAAGAATGTAAGAAGCCACATGACAGGCAAGCAATGAAACTTCATGGCTGATAGGATGATTATATGGAGAAAAGACAGTAGTCACTTCTTATTTTCCAACCCACCCATCTTTCATTTTTGTAGCTATTAGACATTTAATTATTTTATGAAGAATTTAACCTTAAGTATGTGTTGAACATCTTGATGTAGTATGAATTTAGTATTTTAGTACAATCCTGTGGATATTTGCACAGACAATCAAAAGCTGTGTAATAAAGTAAGGGGGGGAAACCCAAAAGTTGTTGGCAAAATTAGAAGAAACAACAAATCTTACTAAACATTTCTCAAACTTGGTCAGTTCAAGAAAGCTTAAATATGTTTTCCTTGATATATTTTTCTCTATTGAAAATCACTTAGTTCAGGTATTTTTTTCCCCATCTGTCCTCCTATTATTTCAGAGAACAGTGACAAAATCAGAAGTGACAAGTGTAGTGCTGATAATAAAAGATCAGTTGTCTAGTTAAAAGAAGCATCATCCAGCTGATAGGAATTGATTTGCAGTTCTAATGGCTATTTAGAAGGAGCGTCTCTGACTAGAGCATATGAGGTTTACTCAGTATTCCAATGAAGTTCCTAGATAGATACTGCATCAGTAAGATTTTTGCCCAGGAGCAGGTTTTCCATTCTTTTCCTCTCAATCCAGCCAAACAGTTTCCATCCTGTCATAGCTCCTCCTGTTGGAGCAATCATCTGTGACAGAGAACTACATGATTATTATTTTCATGGCTTGCTGAATACTCTGAAGAACAAGGTATAATTAAAATTTTATCAAACTCATTAGTAATTATATGTATGTCATGGTTAATCAGTTGCATAATTTTGTAATCATTGTTCATATAGTGGAGTGTAATTATTCTTCAAGCTTTGCCTGCTTTGTGCGTCCATCTTTACACACAAACATCCCCAAAGAATTGCTCTGTGAAACGGCAGAGTGTTTTCTTTCTTATCTTTTGCTCTGCTGATAATATACACACTCTGAAATGCTTTCTAAAAACTGAGTATAAGGGTAGATCCCATTGACTCAGGTAATCCTGATGACTAAAACTACTGTCTTCGCTCCATCAACCTTGCTTTATCTGTTACCCATTTTATATTTAATTTTACATTTTTAGTATTAGTGTTGTATGTGTATTCACTTTGGTTCTGAAGGTACTATTTCGAGAATAGAAATTTTATCCTATGGTCATCTTTGCCAGTCCTCTTCCCTACACAGAGAAGAATTTGCACTTCTTCATGGCATTTTCCTGAAGTGTTTTGAATGAAACATTCTAATTTATTCTAAACATTCTAACACTTTTCTAATGTTTTGATCTATTTCCAACTAGTTGGGATCTTTTATACTATTTTAATGGCCTTTGGAGCAATCTTTCAGCACAACTGCTGAAAACTGGTGGGTGTTTTCTTCAGTTTTGATGTAGGAAAGATGCAGAATTGTGGTGTATTTCCAAATTGCCTCCAAAACCCCAAGATGAGGAATCTTTTAGCCTTACTTCCACTCACTTCATATTATCAACATATCCAGCGTGGCCACATCTTCTCTAAAAAAAACTATAAATGTGAAATCCTATCTACCCAAAAATGTATTCTGCCTCTAGGTCACAGGATTAGTTACAACCACTGGAAACAACAGACTGTAGCTGAGTCTTTATTAATTGGGGCATCCCATTCATAGCTGGCAGAAATGATTGGGCTTTGGATCAAAGAAATTGCTGAAGTGGAGGAACAATAGAGAACTCGATACTCCCCTAGGGCAAAAAAGAAGTGCCAAGTAATGAGCAACCCGAGGAAGACAGATAAGAATTCACCCAGGCTTGGATGCAAAACACAGCGGTCCCTCTGCTCATTTGGACTAATTGACACTCTGAGCATCCTCACCTGTTCACAGGGAACTGTTTCCTATTTTTAAATCAACCACAGTTTCACTGCATTCATGCTCAGATGTAGGGGCAGTATAGAAATAACCATCCCCTTGTTTCCTGAATACAGGTGAATTCTCAGAATATTCAAGAGCACCACTTTTATCTAGAAAACAGATTATGTCTCTGTTGCTCATATCACTAGTATGTGACTTCATAGCTTTCAGACTGCTATATGTTTATTTTAGAATTTGTCTTTCTCTGATCATACAGTTTTGCATTAAAGCAAATTGTCTCCTATTTGTTCTGTCTTTGAAATATGAGATAACTGTTACTTGCTGGACATTTAAATAATATGTATATAATCCCACAATAACTATGGTTCTCTGCTGTGTACACATGGATGGAAGTGTTTTTTTTCCCTGTGATGTTCTTAGTTTGCTATTTTGCAATAGATTTGATAAATTGTTCTTGTGAATATATCTCTTGTTTAGCATGCACATATGGCCAGGGAGAGAATTTAAATAAGAATATTTAAATGTATCCACAATTCTCATGGCTGTCTTAACAGAAATCTCCAAGCGTCCAGTGAAATAAATGAGAAAGGACTTTGTAAATGGGTAAATGAGGTATGGAATATCTGAAGTCTCTACAGTCATCTACAGATATTATAAAACCTGACATAGTGCTCAGGCTTCATGGATGTAGATTTGTCAATATGTTACAAAGGGAATGAGTAATACTGCAGTTAAGTAATAGTTATCCCAAAATGTTTTGTATAGCAGGTTAAAATTTGAAGCAACTGAGCTTTACAGGTAGTTCTCATTTAGCAACCAGTAATTCAGCAACTGTTCAAACCTGCAACTACAAGTGTTAATTACAGAGTCCTCGAAGCTCCAGCCATCAAAATAATCGCATGGTACCCGGGATAGTGATTTGTAACATTCCCTATCACCTTCCCACAAGTAACTTCAGTGGAGAAGCTGGCAGAAAGTTTGAAGTCATGATCATTTCAGGTAGTTGATTAATGATTGTAATTGGAGACTGCTAGACCTGCCGCTCTAAATGACACATTTCCCCAAATTGGGAAATTTGGGTCTCAATAACTGTTGTTAAATGAAGACATTTTTAATGCCGAATGGAAATATTTGGGGCATAGCTTAGGGTGGCTTAGCCACACCGAATATGCTTTGTTGCATTGGTGACTTCTAATGGCATGTGTTGGCTCTTCCTCATGCTGTCCACAAATATCAACACCTGATAAGATGGCCAGCAGTGTTATTCTAGCATCTTGGCATTGGCTTCTGTGGTTTTCTGAAAAACTGGAACAAATGTTTACCTCAGCTTTACTATCTGATATAGAGAGGATGGGTTCTTAAAATGATGGTGTGACAAATACATAAATAAATTTGGCTTATTTTTAAACAATAATAAACTCACTATTTAAGGTAGCATAATACCTGCATATTTCTGGCTTTTATTTCACTGTCTCATCCGAAGTTGTAGCTGGTGAGGACTCTTTCCTTATTCACATTCCCATTTGAGCCACCTATGTTGTTCCCTACATTGAAAGTGCTGGCAGTGTCTTTTTCTCAGTAACAATAGAAGTGGCAGCTCATGGAGCTGACTCAGTCCCAGGACTATTCTTCTGCTTTTTTATCAGGCTCTTTGCCTTAGTGGTAGAAAAATTGTTTTTTCCCCAAATACAAGTTGACTAGGTTGGCCAAACTAGATCAGGCAACCAGTTGAGAGAGAGGCAGACATAACAGGATAATAGTAGACAGCATTACCATTACTCCCTCCCATGATAACATAGCTGTTATGACTAGTTTCTTTGCACTGGGAGATGGGAAGAAGCAAGTTTCTGGAGCTCAGGAGGCTTACATTTTAAGAGTTTATTTTTTCCTTTGGAGTCAGTACTTACTTAATTGCAGAAGTCTGATTATAAGAACTAGCTTAAAGAAGAGGAGCTTGTCCTGTGGAGGGGAAATGCTCTATAACTCTCTGAAGCTTCCACCCATGTCAGACTTAACATTAAGGTACATTGATATGGACTAATTATTGTAATAATTGGACATGTGGAATCACAGAGGTGGAAACACTGAATTTCACCTAATTCATTAGCATCATACCAAGCAGAGCTTCTGTTTCTGGGACTTTAGTCACCCTTGTTAAATGCATATGCATTTCTATTAAAATATTTTGAGAGGCTTGCATGCCCCTGGTTTTCTTTTTAGACTGAACAATGTTAATGTACCTATGCTGGAGGAATTTTAATTTTTTAAAAAATGCCTTCCACTTTAACAGCTAAAAAGGTCACTTAACATAATCTTAAAATTGGAATCCTGGAAATGCTTGAGGGCATTAAATTATAAGAAATGTTAATATTTAAGCATTTTGGAATAAATTCCGTTGCCCCCATATAAATCTCATATGTGCTCTTTTGCAATAGATTGTTCCTTTTTTTTTGGTTGAGATTCTTGATTCATGGGATTCTGATGGACAGTTTTAAAGCTGATTGAGTTGTCTTTTATTGCTTCTCATTGTGACTGTGCATGTAATTAAAGACATTCCTTGTGTGCATAAGACAGCAGCCACCGCTAAACTAAGCTGTTTGTGCAAACTGCAGTGTTTGTCTGCATTTGGAAGATGATAAAGATGGGTTCACACAACATGCCAACTTGCTTAATAATCACATAGAAATATATATGGGCTGACTCATACAACTCACTAATCACATAGTAAATGGGCTGGTGTCAAAATACTTTAAATCAGAAACAAGTCTTATTATCACTTGTATATTATATAAAAGCTATATAAAGGAACAAATTAATGTGGCAACTCATCTGAGTCACATCAACCTTTGGTCTTAGTCCAGTAACAGTTGTTGACTTAAAAATCTATTTTTCCATCTTAATATTGGCCTGGAACAATGTGTTGTCTTTTTATTTTAGTTTTGCTTCCAGAGCACTGATTCATAATAGAGCTAAATGGCTCTTCAGATTTGACAGAATGTGCCTCTGACCACTCAGGCACTCGTATAAAAAGTAGCTCTTTCCACAGGATGATGCCTCTACACTTGATAGTTTCAGTCCAATCATAGACAGAGGTACATTTGGTTTAATAAAGTGCTGACAGATATTCCACATGTGCCATGTTATGTTTCAAAGCACCTTTTCTCCTTTGATTCCAAAGTGCTACATAGCCTTAATTTATTAACAAACTGAACTTAGTATTATGTAACTCTTAATTGGCAAAGAATATAGAAATATGAGAATATAAATCCATACCAAGATGTTAAGGTGGCAGAGGCCTCTTTGATACATTCTGTTCTGTTCACAGGTCACACGATAGATCTTGGAAGATCCACTGTTATCAGATGTCATCTTCATTGATATGGCCGGCTTTCAAAAAATGGCACAATACGGCTTTTGTTCAGGTGCAAGATACTTCTCGTATGCTCTGCAGAGTTGGAAATATGAGGACTTCCTTGGTACAGGATATAATGCATTTGAGGTATAGGATGGCTACTTTTTATGGGCACTTTATTAATCTTCCTCAAGTACAACTGCCTAGGGAATGGTGCTGCAGTCTGTTTCCTTTTGCAAGAACAATACCAAGGATTAAAGAACAGGGTTGGTATCCCTGTCTTGGCAGATATCTTGGAAATTTTTCCTTGTTTTTGAAAATAAAATATTGCATCAGCTACTGATTAAGTAAGTGCAGCCTCAAAGGTATTTAACAATCAATTGCTACCAATTCTACAATTCTTGGTCTTGAATGAGGTTACAACTCCCTTCTGTTCCATATTTTTTATTCCATCTCATGGATATACCTGTGAGGAGAGAGAGAGAGAGAGAGAAGCATTTCTTCCCTTTCTGTTCAGTCAATTATTCTTCACTGCATAGTCTGTAAATGGCCCCAAAGGGGAGAAAAGGCTTTCTTTCCCTTTAGCTGTTTTTTCGGTCTCAAAGCTTGCTGTGTTGATTGCTAAAAGAATTGGAGACTTGAATGGATGATTCAACATAAAATTAGGACATTTACAAATGATTTTTCAGTCAAAGTTTTGTTGGTTCACAGATAACAGACTTTGAAAAATTGGGTCCAAGAAACCAAACTCTGGTCTTTCAAAAAAACATCATGCAGTTGTTCCAATATTTATCAAGATAGCAGACCATATTCTTTGCCAAGATTATGGCAAGATCTACACTAGAGATAGAAAAACCTTGAGGAAAGAAATACCTTCTATTTGATTCCCACAAAAGATATTCTCCCTGACTATTATTTCACCTAGTTCAGCATTTACTTTAATAGGGCTTATTATAGTTTTAAGTCTTTAATAACTTTAAAGTTATATGGATAATTTGTTGGGGAAATTCTATTAAAAACCTGAGAACAAGGAAATTATTGTCTTTCACTTTGCTGTGTTGTGCTTGGTTGAGTTTAAATTTTATTTGGAGACTTGAGTTAGTTTAATTACCACTTAGTGTTAAATAAATACTTGTAAAGGACAACTGTAATGAGTACAAATCCCTCTCAGGGGCAAATTATTGTTTTTAATAATCTGTTCTTTATTAGAATAATGCTGAAATCCCTAGTTATTTTACTCCTATTTGTATTAGGGATTGAAGGAGCATCCACTTGACTTTGGTTTATTAAGACAGAGTGTTGGAGAGATGTTTTTGCTGTGGCAAATCAAAGACATAGAACAATGTTGCCTGGTAAAATTAATGTCATATTTTGATAATCTGGCTTCCCAGTGGAAAACTATATTTAAAGTCCATATAACACTTCATAGCAAATGGAAAATTAGTTATGAGGGTGTAGACATGTTCCTTTAACATAACTCATTATTAATTTTTCTTGTTAACTATTGAAATCCACTTCCAATTTATGAGCATCTGTAAAAATGTTCCATATCTGTATCCTATTATGGCTACCTTGATTCCTGACGTTCTGTTGATATAATATAGGAATGAGGCTGCAAGTATATAAATTGCAAAGTAATATCCAAAGTCAATATCTAATTCCAACTAATTTAGATGGATTGGAGTATCCAGGAAGAATGTAGTGGGCAAGCAGATGCACCTTCCAAACTTCGCCTTGCCCTGTCCTGTTTTGGAGTGGCCTGGCCTCCATGCTGTGACTGTATGAATCCCTCAACTTTGTTATCTCAACGTTTTTGTAACAGACTATGTTTTACTTGCTTCAGATGCTGTGTAAATACCAGACTGTGAAATATTAAAGTTCGTTTTAATCTCTGCAAGGTGATTCATTTGGTTTTTATTTTTTTCCAACCCAATGGAAAATTAGACAGAACGTTTGTAAGGCAAATTTGGATTCCTACCAGGAACTAAAAAGAATGGGACCAAAATACCCGGGACAAGCTAGCAAGAAAAAGATCAAGTTAAAAAATGGTCATCATCAGGCAAGGTCTGAGAAGGGGGAAAAAAAACCTAGAAAATATCTTGCAGCACATTCCAATGGGACAGATAGCTGAGCATTCAGTTTAGAGCAGGGGTGTCAAACTGGCAACCTGCGGGCCGGATGTGTCACATGCAGGCCATGCCCACCCCAGGCTGCGCAAATGCGAAAAACATCACACGATGGCAACATGTCACAGTGAATTTGACACCTGTGGTTTAGAGTATTGTCAATTGCTCCATTGTAAGCATCCTTCCATCTTCCCTATCATATCACCGAAGGCAGAATATATGCAGTTTTCCTCATGTTTCCACTACATACATACACATAGGACTCACAGAGACAACATGGACATGCCTACCTTGATTGGGCTGTTTTCATCTGTTTTGCTGTCCCACACATAGAAACAATGCATGCATTACCCTGAGGCGACACAAACACATAAACACAGGTCACATTATCCCTTATTAGGCCTTTACAGGCACAGACACAAGCAAACAAAAGCACATACATGATTACATAAAGAAGACATAGATGCCTCATATGGTTAAGCTAATAAAGAGACTGTAAGGAATTCAAGGACTTATATTCTATATGCTTGCCAAACTTGTTTTAATTATGAGATTCCTTTGGGAAAAGTGGAAGGAAAAGGTAAATTTGGGAAGACATAAGAAGTGAAAAAAAGTGAGATTATGCACATGGAAATGAGAAAAAAAGGAAGTTGTAGTGTAGTAAAGTTGTTGGACTGGCATAGGGAAGACCCAGGTTGAAAACCACCCCTCGGTCAGTGAAGCTTAATAGCTGATGTTCCCTATGCCAGTCACTCTCAATCCTATTTACCACAACCACAAGGTGGAGAAAATGAGAGACCACCTTGAATCCCTGAACAAAAGGCAAGTAGAAATTAAATGAATAAACAATAACATAAGATTTCTACTAGTTCTGCTCTTTATACAATGGTATAATAGTATGTATTAAAGAGCCTAAGGATAATTGTAAATTGTATAACTATACAATTGTATAATTGTAGAAAGTTTAAGGATTATAACCCATTTCCCTAAGTTTGAAGCTGCACTGATTTTTTAATTTTGAATATCCCACTTTTCTGTGACAAGATTCAATCTGATTGATTGTAAGAGTAGTCTGCAAGCATAGAAAGTTTTTATATGGCACAATAGATCTTCTACCACCATGTGTTTGCGCACGTGTGTATCTATGCTTTTAAATGTACTTTTATTGCTGGAAAAGGAATAGAAACCAAATTATTAGAGCTATGGTAAAATAATAAAGGACAAATTTCTTTGTAGGTATCTAGGTGCATAAAAGTTCTTATACATTGAAAATTAGAAAATATAGGCATCTGTAAAACCTTAAAACATAGCTAGTTTCACATTATAACCTGTAATTCTATCCTTTTAATTTTCCAAATTACAGGTAGTCCTCGATATGTGACCACAATTGGGATCAGAATTTTCATTACTGAGCAGTAATGGAAGTCATAAAACACAATGTTATATGACTGCATCACCCTGGCAATCCAGGCCAGTCCTGGTTGCTGTCATAACTCCAGATACATGCGTCATTAAGTAGGAAGTGGAGAGAGTCCCAGATAAAGTGTACAGGGGTGGGTGGAGGCAGGAGGCCCTGGAAGGCCTAGTGCAGGAGATGCATGAGTTGTGTGAAGGAGGTGCTTCAGTTCAGCATAAGCTCAGGAAGGACGGGGAAAGAATATCCAATACGAAGCCCAGCCCAGCATAGCCTAGCAGCACAGCGCAAAAAAGACTTCTTGGTGTGTCACAACTCTGCAACTGCAAGGAATTGTAAGTACAGCCGAAAGGATTATAGGAAGCTCACTGCTTCCTGATACTGCTCACAAGCACTATGTGCTTAGAGCTCAAAGCATTGTTAGAGACCCCACACACCCACTTTACGGTCTGTTTCTGTTGCTCCCATCTGGAAATAGATTTCAAAGTATTTCTAGCAGGACTATCAGATTCTGTAATAGCTTTTTTCCCTATGCAATCCATCTGGTAAACTCGCAAGATTCGTTTTTCTTGCTATGTACATGTATACATCTGAACTAGACTGTGTTGTTTCTCTGTGTCATATAATATACATGGGTATATGCTTATTTATTTATTTATTTAGTCAGTCAGTCAGTCAGTCAGTCAGTCAGTCAGTCATGTTTATGTAGTGTATTTTGGAGGTGGTGACCCTTATGCGTATAGCTACATGCAACAAAATTTCATTTTAAAGTATGCCAATTAGTGTACATTCAAAATAACAATAAAGTTATTCTAACTCCAAGTCAAGAATCCCCTAAGCTGTAGTACAGCAGTGCAGTGCAAATTATCTACCCCAGGAAGTCCCAGCCTAGGTGGCGCAGTGGTTAGAGTGTTGAACTGCAGGCCACTTCTGCTGATTCAATCTAGCGGTTCAAATCCCA
>JANHFL010002577.1:80495-91837 GCA_032468155.1 Oxyrhabdium leporinum | reverse complement strand
GTGAGGCATGGAGATTAGCTGGACTGTGCGGTAAAGGCAAGATATATAGGGCGGGGTGGGTGGGGCCAGCTGGCGGTGCGATTTGCCGGTTCTCAGAACTGTGGAAAATTATTACTAACGGTTCAGTAGAATCAGTCTGAACCGGCTGAATACCACCTCTGAGCTACAGCTAGAATATTGCTAAAAATATTTATTAGTATAAATCTGAACATCTGCAGAGAAATTCCCCTTCATTCCTGTGTGCTTGAAGTATATAAGAGTACAAATACAGGCATCTGCTGAAGTGTGAATTATGACATAACCAAGAAAATACTGAATTTATGTACCTGACACAAAGACTGAGTCTAAATCCATCTCACCAATGGGCACACTGGGTGATGGATGATTAGAATTGGACTTCTGGAAGGAGTCAGTTAGAGAAAGCTGATACATAGCATCTTTTTTTCCCCCTCTAGCAGTCCAAACTGTTTTAGTTTAGACATGCAAGAAATTTAACCTCTTTATAATTCTGAGAACTTCTTCAACAGACTGAACTTTAATGTTATAAAATCATTTTATTGTTCACATAACAGCTAGCTCTAATGCTTTTTTTACTTCCCAGAGTTCTTCAGCACTACAATGGTCCCTTTGTATCAGCAGTAAGTGCTGACCTTGCATCTTCTCCACTGTGCTACTAGGTAATAGGTATAAATACTGAAACCTAGCCGCTCTTGTGCCGGAGTGCAACTAATTTCAAAGCTATAAGGAAAGATTAGCTGCTATTGTAACTAGGAATAAGGAAGCCAATGACTATTTCCTATTACCATATCCCCTCCTTTTCCATCACTCACTCACACACACACACACACACACACACACACGCTACTAAAAAATGCAAGATACTTTTTATTTTTGAAATAGCTTTGAATATTTGGAGCAAATATGGATTTTCTTTGGAGAATGTATCATTTGGAAATGCCCTTCTGGGACAAGTCATTCTTTCTAGAATTACTTTTATTCTTAGTTGTCCTATATTTAAAATGTAATTATTTTAAAAGAAAGCAAACTTGGCAGTAGTATACTGGTAACTGAGATTTCATTACTGTGAAATGAGATATGCTCATTTCTGATTTTTATTTTAAAATTAACAGGCAGATGCCACAGAAACTAGCTTGTGCGTGATTCAGAGAGAGAAAGAAAAATAAAATAGGTCCCATTTTGAATGTTGGTGTTTAAATTGCTCCTGAGCTGAGTGGATAGTGATTGGTGACACATATAGATTGCTAATAATTACACCTGCTCTTTAAAATGGTTGTGATCACATAGGTAACAGATAGCATTGCAGGCAAGTTACTCTAAAGGTACAAGATGCAACCAACTTGCCAATGCTAAGCATATTTGGATCTAGTCAGTGACTGGAAGAGAGGCTGCTTAGGAGCTGAAGTTGAGTAACAAAGCACTTGATTTACCAAATTCTGTCCCCAGCCAGCACAATAGCAGCAAACTGGATTAAACTAGAACAATAATGTAAAACTGATTTGATGTGTAAGTACAGAAAAGCAGGCTCTTGGTGTAATACATTAACAGATAAATGGACTACAAGCACTTTTAGGGATAGGATTGCCATAGTTAAGATGTACAATCATTTCATGGTTATAATTATATCTGCTTCAAACAGTTCCAGTGGGTCATGGCGACAAAAACATTTTGGTTTTGATGAAGAATTATTCATAAGCAAATTGAAAGGCAAGGATACTGTTTTATTTCAGAATAATAAAACTTCACGTGAAGTCATCCACACATTATCTGCTATTGAAATTTAGAGCTTCTTTAGAAATGGAAATGAAAAATAAAAAATTATCAAATCTACAGAAGCTATGAGATAAATATCAAAACAGAGCATTAAGCAAGAAATAAGGTGGAATCATAGAGTGCTACACAGCCTTGGAGATAAAATTAGGTGAAATGTTTACTTATTAGATTTTTATCTAAACTTTTTTCCATATTTAATTTGAGGCAACAAACATGTCTAATATCCTTCCTTCTCCTATTTTCCTCACAACCCTGTGAGATGACTTGGGCTGAGAGAGACAGAATGACTGGTCCAAAGTTACCCATCCAGCTTTCATACCTCATGAGGGATGGGAACTAACAATCTCCTGATTTTTACGGCAGCACCCTAACCGTTATACTAAACTGGTTCTCACTTTTATTTAAATGTTATTGCCAATTCCAATTAATTTCTGGTTTATAAATCACTGCTTAGGACCTACAGTGGCATAGTGGTTAGAATGCAGTATTGCAGGCTAATTCTGCCCATAGTCTGGAGTTTGATCCTGACTGGTTCAAGGTTGACTCATCCTTCCATCCTTCCAAGGTTGGTAAAAGGAGGACCCAGATTGTTGAGGGAAGTATGCTGACATTTGTAAACCATTCAGAGAGTGCTCTAAAGCACTATGGAACAGTACGTAAATCTAAGTGCTATTGCATATGGATCATGCTAAGGAGAAGTCATTGCTTTGTCTGGCGATGAGATCAGTGACCAATTTAATAATAATTGTCACAGTATTTTTACATTCAGGATTTTCTGATTTGGTAATTTGACAAACAGCCACATTTGCCTGGGCTAATGCAGAGACTCATGATTTAATAACAGAAATAAGCATCTGCTTGTTACAGAAGTAAAATCTTGAATGTTGCTGTTCATCTGGGCAACCATTAGATATCTGATATCATAGATGGACAGTCATGTTTCCCCAATATTTTATGTTCATTTCAATCTATGGAACCACACATTTACTTTATAGAAAGTTACTGTATTTGAAGGGCTATTTCTGGTTCCTCACTCAAGTCTTGGATGAGGGAGAGCAAGATATTTTGTTCCATTCCATCTGGTCAGTCATGCTTGCCATCTTTTATTGATTTCATTGTAATTTCTTGGCTTGGTTGTAATGAATCATTCAGAGTCATTGAAATGGGATGGCATACATTATGTTGTTGTTGTGATGACGTTGGTGTTGCCTGAACGTTGCTGTTTTCTTGCAGACATTTCATTGTTATTTCATTAATGTCATCAGGGCTATCAATAGCATCAGCAGTACCTTGCAATTTAAACATTTTAGTAGATTATAGAATAAAATACAAAAATACAAAAACAAATAGTAAGATACAGTGGCGAGGAAAAGGGGAAAGACAAGTGAGGAGGGGAGGAAAAAAAAGTGATGACTTCTGTCTCTCTCTGTTGCAGTAGAATAAAACAGTAGTAGTAATAATAGTACTGATGATGAAAAACATTTTACATGTTTGGCACAGGATTTAAACTGTCTATAATGATCAATTCAGTTTCTTAGGCTGTTCCTGCATTTATAAAAGAATATGCAATAGGATATTGGTGTTGCATTTATTGTTATTATTACTTTAGTGATGGAGGACCACAACTTCTGAAGGCAACCTATTCCACTGATCAATTGTTTAATTGTAGGAAATTTCTCCTTATCTTTAGATTGGATCTCTCTTTGATTAGTTTCCATACATTTCTTCTTGTCCTGCTGTCAAGTGCTTTAGAGAATAGGTTAACTCCCTCTTCTTTGTGGCAGCCCATTAGAAATTGGGACACTGCTATCATGTCACCCCTAGTCCTTCTTTTCGTTAGATCAGACATACCCAATTCCTGAAACTCACTTATATGTTTCAGTGTCCAGTCCCCTCATCATATTTGTTGCTCTTCTCTGCACTCTTTCTAGAAAATCAACATCTTTTTTATTTGATTGTATATTTCATGCTTTTCTGGATCTAAGCTTTAGTTAGCCTTGACAGTCTTTTTGTGTGTTTTTTGTTTTGATTAGATTACAAATGTTCTCTTTTTGGTAATATATATATGCCCTACTTCAGCCTTTATTTTGGACATCTCTATAGGAAAGAAACTATATTAAATTCCATGAACTTGGGAGAGCCTGTAAAGGATGCTTAATCTCTTCATATTTTGGATTATATATTTTGAGTTTTTATTGATGACTGCACATGTTTTATTCTTAGCACATCCAAGACTCCCAGGAACACATTTTGCTGCTAAATTACATGGTCTATGACTCCTTCAGAACAAAGCTATTAAGGATGTGAACCTGAAGTGTTTGTTCTGCTTAATGAAATTGTGATGGGGCCTGTTCTGGACGCAACCAAGGAGATGCCAGAAACATGGTCTCATGTTTTATTAAAGTGCATATCAGTGAAGATGTTCTTATGGAAGAGAACAAAATAAAATATTCATGCTCCAACAAAATCTGCAATAAAAGCCACTGGAAAGAGTGGTGGTGCCCTGCTCCTGGCATCATTTCAATGTACAATATTGTAATCAACTCCCAGTGCAGATTAGCACCCTGATCCTCACTTCTTTCACAATGCCTAAAAAAACCACATGCTCACTTTTTTCGCAATGCCTAAAATACCTCTGTAATAGAAGTTACATTAATCTGCTCCTTTTCTCGATACAGAGACATTTAAGGAAAATAAATATTTTCTATTCAGAGAAATAGAATAGAAAGGGAGATACATGTCTTTATCAATAGCTAAAAATACCCTACAGAACTAATTTTATTTCATATAAAATATTTATTTAAATTTGAGACAAGTTCCCTTTCCCACTATCAGCTGTTCTTTTGTTGACAAACTAATGCCCATTCATCTGACTTTTACCTTTGTGCCAACTGTTATGGTTAATCCGATAAGCTTCATTTCCTTCTACGATGACTCTGGGGAAAAGCACATTGACTTTATCTGTGCCTATGTAAAATTTGGAAGCATTGATTGAATAGGGCAGCTAAGAATAACAAGAGTAGAGTGAAAATGGAGAGGAAATGTAAGTTTTATCCGCTCTGCTATACTATTGAGGAAAATTCTTCTTGGAAAACTATTATTTGATTTGTGGGGAAACATGAATTTATAGTATAAGGCTTCATTCTATTGTAAATGCCAGCTGTGATATTATTTTTAAATAAATAAAGCATCAGATCTCAGTCCTAGCTTCCCCCAAAGGAACTTATGGATGAGATTATCTCAATAAACTGCACAGTGTTAGGTGACATATTTTAAACTAAGATTTGAGATACTTTAAACTAAGGTTTGAATTCCTACTTTCTCTGCTATAATATTGTATTTTTCTTCAAAAGTGTTGGGAATCATAATTTCTAAAAATTGGGTGGGGGTTTTTTTTGGGGGGGGGCATTGCCATCTGCAACAGGACACCATCCAGTATAATTTCCAAGGCAGGTCATAGTGCAAATGTGATAATAGCACAACACAGTGTTTGACTGCTTGACTCCAACTCCTGTGGAACTATTTTTGAGCTACAAATAATAGAGAATTACCATATGGTCAGATTACCAATATTGCCTTAAATTCTGAACATTGTTTTCCAAAGGTGCTTTCAAAAGGCAACTGGGCCTTTTTTCTTGTTTTTTTTTTCTCCTTGAAAACATTTCACTTCTTATCCAAGTAGCTTCATTCCAGTTCAGTTCAGCTTCTTGGATGAGAAGCAGAATGCTTTCAAGGAAAAAACAACAACAAGAAAAAAGGTCCAGTTGCCTTCTGAAAAGTGCCTTTGGGACAACCATGGGTCTGGATGATTGGGAATCTCCATAGACCTTGTTTTCCAAACACTTGTGGAGAACAATGGTTGGGGAAGACTGGTAAATTGATTCTATCCAAACCTGTTGCATGTCTAATGCAGATATCTGCTTACAGTTAAAATGTTACATCAACTGTAAAATGTTACAGTTAAAAACATACATCACATTTAATTTTTGAATATTTATGAGCTAATCCCTATTTCAGCAGAACTGCTTGTAGCTTACTTTTAGCTACTGCTGCACTCCATATCATATATAGGAAGTTCAAAGAAAGATATGTGGAAAACAAAGGTTGTGAAAGTATTTCAATATTTCTTTTTCTTTATGATATATAGCTTGTTTTGGATTTGGGGATATGAATAATCAATTTCTTTGCTTAGATTATTAAAAAATGAAAAATTCAGATCCAATGTATAAAAAGCAGATAATTTCTTAGAAAAGAAGAATTATCTAGAAGTACTGGTGGTTTTTTTTTTAATAAACTCACAAGAGGTCTCCATTAAATGCCTTTATTTGCCATTAAACAAAAGAGTTCAAATAATTTTTGATTCCTGCACTTCAGCTAAATGAAATCCAGATTTCAACATGTGGTGAAATTTATCTTTTAAAAGCAATCTTCAAAATTCTAGTGCTTTGCTAATAGGCCACATATGCAATGTTCATGCATAGGAGAATAAACTCACTTCAGCTGTTAGGGAACGCTCAACATAGTTTGCATCTTATACAGCTTGCTTTTCATCCCACATTCCTCCTCCCTCAGGCAGTTCTGTGCCTCCAGCCTTGTTAGCCAGAGGGCAAACCCACTAGGAGTAGGGAAGAGAGCATATACGTCATTGGCCTCACCACACATGATCAATATCCAACAAAATAGTCTGGTAGGGTTCACTTGCATAAGGTTCCCTGAGCACTCCATATGCTGACAATTCTAGCAGTGATGAAAGACATAAGGCAAACCTCATGAGCCTCCTCATGGAGGAAAAGGGTGCCAAATTAATCTCTTTTTGCTGCATTGTAACTCTTCAAAGATCTTTATTTATTTGAGGGATTTTTTTAAAGCTAACCTTCAACAAAGCTGTGCAGGTACAGCAAGAACCAGGATTATAAAACAAAATCAATAGAAAACATTAAAATCACACTTAGGCAAACAAGAGAGAAGATCAACAATGTTTGGCATAAATCTTCAGAAGACCAGATGATACGCACATAATATTGATGTTACATGTTTAAAAGCCTGAGCAAATAGCTGTTAGAATATCTTCACAGGGGACATGAGGTGAGTTTCTCTGAAAAGGGAGCTTCATAAATAGCTTCTAAAAGTAAAAATGCTTTGCTCTGGACCCAAAAGTTAATCCAGAGCCGAGCATTATCCTGAACCTTATTTGGGTGCATTGGAATCAGAGATCTCTAGGAATCATGTTATCATCAGAAAACAATCTTTGGTTGCAGTGGCTAATGGTGGACCCTGCAATCAGATCACCAGATCATAAGATTTGGATTGCTTTATAAACTAATAAACTCCTGGGTCAAATTACTAAATCATTTTTCTCTGAAGGACAAGATGGAACAAGGCCTGTCCTTCTGCAATGTAGCTGATTTGTGAATGTAAAAGTCTAGATGGGTTTTTGGCACAAGAATAAACAGAAAAAGACAAAACACAACTGACCTTGTTTTAGTGTCCTAAAGGGTTGGATGCTGCCTTAGCAAAATGTAGAGGAAGCAGTACATTTTATATTTTTCATACTGTTCACCGATGCCCTAGCTATATTGTAATATATAACCAGATATTTATTATCAACCATTAACAGGACACAAGGGACTTTCTTTCATGAAAACCGAACTAGGGTAATAGCTACTACTGGAAATTCTCACTGCTTGGAGAATGCAAGACCTGTAACAATTGTTATTCAATAAGAAATATTGTATGCTTGTCAGTTAAAAAAAGAGCATTATCATTTTTGTAAGTATCAGAAATGGGTATAAGCGTTCCTGAGGGTGAAGTTGTATTCCTCAGGCAATAGGCATAAACAATTTAAGAACTGAACAAGAAACCACTGTTATTGCAAAACAGTTTACAAAATAAATTTTGATACTTAGCAGTGGTTGTGAATTATTACTACATTGCATTTATATATCTCTTCCTGTCTTGCTGTAACATCTACAGACTTAACATGATTTCTAAGTTTCTCTTCTCCTTCTGATAAAATATTTTGCTCCAACTTCTCCCTTTTACAGCTTTGTTTCTTACCACCATTATCATTTTCTCTCAAACATCCAAAAGTCTCGAGAAAGTTTGATGTCTTAAGCCTTTTTTAATGGTTTATTCTGCCAAATCTTTTCTCTCTCCTGTCCCACAATCAGACATAGCAAGACCAGAGAATGATATGGATAAAGGTCAGAGTTCTGCTGCCATGCTATGATTTAACTGACTCACTTCTCCTTTGTCAAACTGGATCTCTAGTTCTTGTATCATCCTCTCTCTGGGTCTCAACTACACTAATGATTCTCCATCAGCACCCTTTTTACCCTCTGGTTCATTCTGCTCTTTGGAAGCAAAGGTCTTCAGCTCCTTTTCCACAGACTCAGTGTGCTCCAATATTGCCCCAGGCCATTTTCCCCAAAGAGCATCTGTAATAGCATCACCTAATTTTAATGGGAGTTCTCAGTAATAATAGGAAGACACACAGAATGACAATAATCAGAAACAACAACCATTCTACCTTCTTCCCATACTGCATCCTCATAACCCTCAAATGTAAATGTAATACTAGACATCCAGGTGTGTCAAAACAAGATTACAGGTGTTAGAAATTCTTTGGATAAACTGGTTCATGAGACAAGGACCACATTTTCTCTCAGTCAATTGGACATCCTCATAATAAGTTTTTCATTTGACAGAGATTCCTGAGGCTAAATCCGAGTTGCATCAGGCAGGAGGAGGGTAGTCGAGATGATGTCTGCAACCATAGCACCGTGTCTCTTTTTAATATTGATGAATTGATTATAAGATTGCAGCCATGACATGACTTTTTAAAATTCCTCTGTGGATTGGTGGAAGCTGTCAACATTTCAGATCATGCTACAGGGCGCTAAAACTTTGTGGGTCCTAGAGTCCTACCAAATTGTTACCAAATTATAAAGTAATGATTACAAAGAGTAATCTTACATTTATGCAATTAATTCAATTCTGATTACATTTCAAGTTAATTTATCTCAAATCAGTTTTAGTTTCTGTGCTTTATGCCTCCAAACTTTTTCCTGGCTCTAGTTACCTTTGGAGATGTGGCCCTTCAGAACACCATTCAATGGACAAACATGGCCCTCAGCTTGAAAACAAATATTGTGAGTACTTGCTTCAGACACCTAGCAAGTCTTCATTAAATCTTCTGATTTTGATAATATCTCTGACTGCTGCATAGGGAATTCAAATAATCCCAGATGGATAAGGCACCAATTGAGCTGATAGAAGGAACTGTGCTTCTAGTGTGTTTTACCATATTACCAAGTCTCAGAATATTTAATACACTTTTCTCAGAATTTTCATTGAGCAAGAACTTCAATAGCTCTTTGTTTAATATTGACTGGATGGAAAAACTAAAGCTTAGAAGATTGAAGAAAGGTGCTGAGGAACTTCAACTTCAAATATATTACATTTACATTGTGGCCTTCTAAGTCTGATTGAGGAATAACCTTTGCATTTCCATGCAATTGCAATAGCTTTTGCAATTTCCATTCAGTGCCTTAAACACCATTTTTGAGCTATTTGTCTCTTGGCTTGGCTTTTTTCCCCCAGACCTAAAGAAACACTGACTCCCAACCCTACAGTTTTATTTATATAACCCATTAATTAATACAAAATTGGGATGTAAGCCATAGCAAATAAGCATTCACGGAGAGACTTCTGGCCTTTGGTAATCCCTTTATTACGGAACAATACTGCAGAAATCAAATGCCTGCAATAAATCAAGAGATTAATAACAGGCTGGAAAAAGCACAAGTTAAATTGTGACTTGCACAAATAAGTGGTTTTATTCCTGCCCCCATTCACAGCAACAGGAAAACATGGTTAGAAATCACTTTATACAAATGAATACCTACTTTAATCTTTGATCCAATCAATAAATAGAATAGGCTCAAAACAGAGTTTGTTCTGTCTTTTGCCTTCCTTCCCTGTAGTGCATATTATGTCAAAGACATTTTCTGGGAAAAGAGACTACAATGACTTGGTTTGAAGAAAATGCCCTTGAATTTAAAGCTAATAGGCTCAGTGGGTAACTTATTATTTCAGAGGTAAACAAAATTTAAAATCCAGAAGAAAGAGATCTCAGAATTTTTCCCAGCTGCTTCATGTAAAAAGATGTGTTGTGAAATGAGCATAAACAATTGTGAAACTTCAGGGAAATCCATTCACCGAGAAAGTCTCTCAAAGGTAGAGAGTTTTGTGTCTAGAATTGCCTAAAGTTTCCAAGACAATAAAGATACTCTCATTTCTAACTTAATTTTTATTTTCAGATTGGAAGGAAGAATAAATAGCCAGAAGTTTAGTTCTAGCTGGATTAACAAACCTGATCTATGAAAATTCAATGTCACTTCTGAACAGCCATGACCTCAATCCATGCTGATTTCATGACTTTTGTACTGAGGATTATAATTACCACTTATTTTTGTGCCAAAGCTGTTTTATCTGGGAATGTGAAAATACAATTATAGCCCTGTTGCTTCAGGAGTCTCAGTATATCCCTGGTTGTTCTTCAAGGGGCAGCTCCCACGGTGAGAATTCTTGCCTTGCCTCACCTCCCAAATCCTGGGCTTCTGTAGTAACAATCTGCTATCTTGATAAGGAAAAGGTGCCCAAGTGTAGAATTGCTGCTACACCAGCTTTATAAATTGTAGGGGGCTGGAAGACTTTGCAGATCTGCTACCATGACAACTGGGAAGCTTTGGAGAGGTTTCAGTGCAAGGTTTTGTTTTTTTAACACTCTGCTTTTCCATCACACAGCTTTTCCTCAAAGTGTTTCTGGTGTGTGTGTTGTGTGTGTGTGTGTGTGTGTGTATTCCAGAAACATTTATAAAATTTATATTTATAAAACATATTTTTTTATGTCCACAAATGCAAGTCCAGATATGGAGGGGACATAGGAGAGAAGAAAACACTTGAAATTATTGTACTGGTTTGCGGAAAGGAAAAAAGGATAAGAAGGTTGGTTTAAGCATCTAATGAAATCTAATGAAATGCAAAGCATGGATTAAGGCAGTCCGTTATTGACCAGCTTGAAATGATAGCAAGCAGGCACTGTGACACTGATATGTACATGCACTCAGCTATTGGCCAGACATAGCAAGAAAAGATCAGCTGATGAATCTCTGGAAGCTCCAATCTTTGCAAACATACTATACAATGGGGTTCGTAATATTCTTTTTTAAAAATATAACTTATATTGAAGATTTTAAAAATAAAATAAAATAAAGCTAATACAAATTAAGATAAAGTAGGGGGAAAAAATCAAAGAGAAAGCTTAAAAGTGCAGGAAAGGAGAAAAAAGGAAAAGAAAAATTAAAAAGAAAAAATATATCAAGAAGTAGTTTTCAATCTTCATAATAGCAGCTATAAGTACAATTATAAATTTACCTTTTACTCTAAAGTTACATTGTGACTCTCTTTTTCTAGAACAGAACAGAACAGAACAGAACAGAACAGAACAGAACAGAATAGAATAGAATAGAATAGAATAGAATAGAATA
>JANHFL010002577.1:39851-68926 GCA_032468155.1 Oxyrhabdium leporinum | reverse complement strand
GAATGCATGTAAGTGCAGGGCGCGCATGGAGGCTTGGGGAGGGTGAAAATGGGCCTCCTGGAAGTTCAGGAAGGCTGGAAACAGGCCTGTTTCCGGTGTCCAGAACGCCACCAGAGCCCTGGGATTCCGTTTTTGCCCTCCTAGAGGCTTGAGGAAAACCTCCAGAGGCTGGGGAGGGCAAAAATACCCCCCCATCTTGGTGCAGGAGGCCAGCTAGGCCACGCCCACAATGGCCATGCCCACCCAGCAACAGGGAAGGGAACCCATTGCTAAAATTTTTGAATCCCATGCCTGAATGTGAGTATGAATAACTGAGCATTGAAACATATGGGAAAATACAGGGTGCTGAATTCTAAAACAATTTTAGGTGACGGATAAAATAAGCTATACTACATCTGTATAAGATATCAAGTTTAATTAAATAAAAATAGTTGTTTCTAAAAACAGACATTTTTGCTTCATGGGGAAAGCATCCTACATTCTTCTGACACAGATGCATAAATATCCAACAAAGTAGCAAACTTCTGAATGAAAATTGTTCCTACAAGTAGTTTGCCAGGAAAAAGAAACAATAAGAAACTTCAGAAACACCCACATTACATATTGATAGAAGATATTAAAAAAGTTTATAGAGGTGTTGGGATGGTTGGTTCCAGCCATAATTTCTGATGCAGGGAAGAGCAACCCCCCCTCCCAATATCCTTTCATTGCTATTACCCACAAATATATGAAAAGGATTTGCACTTGTATTGATCTACAGACAGATACAATCTCAATGTCAGAGGGATCACAGTCCAAATACGCTAGCCTCTCAAATCCAGGAGCTTTATGTGTATGTATCAGTATCTATTCAGAAGCTGTTCACATGCTGGTTGAAGGCTCAGATGGTGGTGATGCAATTTTTGTATACAATGGCAGGAACACCCAGCAGCCCCATGTTCTCCTTTATGTCTTCTTTTGCTTCATGGGTCCATCAGCTAAACCAGGGGTATCAAACTGGTGGTCTGCGGGCCGGATGCGTCACATGCAGGCCACGCCCACCCCAGCTCTGCGAAGGGGAAAAATGTCACCAAACATCATGTAATGGCAACAGGACAACACAAGTTTGATACCTGTGAGCTAAACTAAGTCTAAAAATGGAGATTCAATTTTCCTTGCTAAAAGAAAATCTTCCAAATTATTTATTATGAATATTATGGATGTCTGGTTTTAAGAAATGCTCTATGTCTTTAAAAATAGTAATTTAAATTGCAAACTAGTAAGGTATTAATGTAGAGCAGTAGAATTAATATATATTGGGACAAATAAATTAGAGGGAGCGAGAGCTAGAGTTAGAGCAAGAGCAAGAGCAAGAGCAAGAGAGAGAGAGAGAGAGAGAGAGGTTTTGCCAATAATTTATTACTGTTTAAATGTTCAGACATTTCTAATGGTTACAGTATTTAATGAGGCCACTGAGTGCAAATTATTTTGTTTAATATAAACCTTTGCACTCTATAGGATTAAAATAAATTGCTTTTCTTTTACAATGGAAAAAACTCTTAATTTTATCATCTATGAAGCAAGAGAAGGATAATAATAATAATTTTAACACCAACAAATAATAACATCTGCCTATCCCAGTCCTTGGGAAGAACTCAACGGGTGGATAAAATGTCAGATCCAGTCTAAATTTCTGTCTGTGTGACAAACTATAATAATTTATTAAATTTACAGGCCATCCAACTTCTGGTGGCTCATTTAAAAACATAGAACAATTAAAAAAAACACAAAATAAAAGCAAAATGATGGCAGGTAGAAACAAGGAAAAGGAAGAAAGGGGGTATTTTTATCCTTGCCAAAGGCTTGGGCAAAAAAGTCATTTCTTCAAGGTGCTTTGAAATCCCAGTAGGGTGAGGACTGTTGTATCTTGGAGAAGGGATCCTCATTCCAAATAGGTGGCATTGGTTAATCAATGGAACATACTAAACCTCCACTGTTTAATAAATGGAACATTCCAAATGAAACTGGCTGAATAAGATCTGAGTGTAAGAACGATTTGGATGTTCTGGTAGACCACAAATAAAGCATGATCTGGAAATATGCTGCAGCTGTCCAAAGGGCCTATTTAGCTTTGGAGTGCATCAATTGAGATATTGTGCCAAGATTATGGACAGTGAGAGTACCATTCTGTGCGGCACTGGTCAGACCACACCTTGACTGTTATGTCCAGTTCTGGAGGTCATAATTTGAAAAGAAACTAAAAAGAATTCAGAGAAGAGAGACAAAGATGGTAAGGCTATTGGGGGCAAAATTTTATGAAGAGAGGTTAAAGGAAGTTAGTATGGTTAAGCTAAGAAAAGGAAAGCTAAAGGGAGACAGGATAGCAGTTTTTCAAAATGGATATGACAGGGAAGAAGGTGTGGATTAATTCTCCAGAGTGTTTAGAGTGGCAGATCCAAACTTCAAATAATGATGACTTTTCTGACTCATAATGATTAAGCTATAGAACTATTAAGCCTCCCTCCTGAAATTGTGGATGAACCAGCTCCATCACTGGTTTTCCAAAAAAGATTGGATACCCATTTCTTTGGAATGAAGATCCCTGCACTGGACGGGATTTGGACTAGAAGATCCTCATGGTCTTTTCCTTCTCCTAATGGTCTAATTTCCTAATGGTCTTCTCCTTCTCCCAATCCCAGGCACTGATCCATCACCACTGTTTTGTTGCATGAGCTCTGATTAAGAGATGTGGTCTTCTTGTCTATGAGTCCCCTTTCTGGATTTGCTGAAAACTCATTTTGTTTTTCCATTCCTGGACTTTACTGGCAGTTAGTTCCTATTTGGTGCTAACTCCAGATATTTTTGCTAGTGTTTGCTTGCTTGGTTTTTATTGATATATAAAACAAAAGAGGGAGCGAGGGATGAACCAGAGTAAACCTGACCCCAGAATATATCTCTTTGACTAATAATTCCAGCATCGTTGGAAGCAATACATTCCCACCTGACTGTTGCTAAAGATCACCATCAATTACATGAATGATTTCTGCCTCTTCAGCTGTCCTGCTCCACTGCTCAGCTGCTTTCAATGCTATCACTGCTATCACCATTCATTTTTTAGTTTCTTTCCTCCAGTCTACATGTACTCACCAATTGCCTCCTTCTTCACATACTCCCCTGAAGAGAAAGCAAGCAAACAAAATGTTTATACCTATGCATTCCCTGGGTCAGCTTCTTCCTTAACCTGCTTGTACTTTGTGAAAGAGTGCATATGTAGAGTGGGATGGGTTGGAAGTATGATAGAAAGACAAGAAACTTTGCTACTCCAACCATCCTCCCACAATCATCAAACCTCCCTTTTGATATATTTGACATTTTATAAGATTTATCAGGGTTCTGACACAGGATCATACAAAGATACCAAAACAGCCTTTTTTTAATCTAGCTAACTACTGTCTACCCTTCATCTTGGAAACATGTCCTGTATTCATATGGTATTCTTAACAGGTCAATTTAAGACCCAGATGATCAGAGCAACAGGAGAGAAAGATTCAGCTACATTTTGGAGTCAAACCATGATTCCCGTCTCAGTTTCAGAAACATTTAATTAAATAACAAAAAACAGGAAAACTGCAGGAGAAGTTTTAATCCCTAAATATATATGTGATCACTCTAACTCATAGGTGTCAAACTGATGGCATCAAGTTACTGTCATGTGACATATTGCAACATTTTTTTCCCTTTGTGGACCTGGGGTGGGCGTGACCTGTGTGTGATGCATTCGGCCCGCTAGCCGCCAGTTTGATACCCCTGCTCTAACTAGTAGACACTGATTCTAATCTCTCTTTCTTCTTTACAGATAGTCCTTGTTTATTTATCACAATTGGGAGTGGTAACTTGGTCACTAAATGAAACTGACTGCTTATGACCTTATCTCAGTTTTCCTTTGCTTTACAGACTGTGAAGATTATAAATGCAAAGATTAATTGTAATTAATTTACTTTTACATCACTGTCATAACTGTGCTAAACAAGGCAGTCACCAAACAAGGTCTTCCTATATCAATTAGTTTAATCTGGATTTATTTCTTTGTAGCTAAGGGTAAGAGCCAGTTTAGTGTAGTGAGTAAGGCACAAGGCTACAAGCTGGGAGACAATGAGTTCTTGTCCTACTTAACACAAATCCAGCCAGTGGCCTTGGGCCAGGTCTCTCTTTCTCAGTCCTAGAAAGCAGACAATGGCAAACTACTTCTGAAAAACTTGGCAAGGAAACTTCTGGGTCTTGTCCAGGTGTCAAAAAATGGACTGGAGGGCAAGTAAATGCACACAAAGGCATGGAGTAAGCCCACAAAATGGACTAATGTAATAAATACATTATTAGAGTAAAGATGTAGCAAATGTGTTGCACAGAATGTAACAATTTTGTCAAAATGACTCATACATCACATAGATAATAGTTAGATCTTAGGTCACAAAGTTGCAACAGTCATGTTAGTGGCCCCCTATGGATAACCAGTGTGGGTAGGATGCTGCACAAGTATACAAAAGGGTTAGGGGCTTAGAGGTTGTGATGCAGCCCTGTCTCTCTTATAGATTTTGACCCTCATGATAGTTCACGTGGAGCAGATAAGTGACCATAAATAGTCTTTCCCTATAAAGTGAGGCAGAGCATCTATTCAGAGGCAGAGGACATTAGGAATTTCTTTATTCCTAAAAAGTCTAATGGACTGGAAGCCCTGAAAGAAACAAAGGAGTAGAATAACACATTTTCCTGATTAGGCCTGGGATTCAGGTACAATGCTTGTGCAGTCGAGAAGCCTAAAACCAGTGAGGTAAGCTTGGCAGGGAACATACAGGCTGATGCATGAGATATATTTTTTTTCTTCTAAGTGCTGCTGTGCTCAGTTTGCATAGATTTACATCTGCTGTCATTCTTTGTCCCTTCATCTCTTTGTTTGCTCAGATTAATGATGACCAGCTTTAGTATGCAGATCTCAGTCTCACAATAACCTGATGCAGCTTAACTCTTTTTCACATCATCATTTTGTTGCCCTTATTGAAATGATAAAAAGGCCATGTTTTTCCCCTCCAAGTAACATGCAGCAGAAAACCTGATCACCTATTTAAAAAGAAAAATAGGAACCATTTATTTATTTAAATGTTATTCTTGGGAAAGGGAGATTTCCTATTGTGTTCCATCAAAATTCCAGCTGAACTGGGGCATCTCCCAGCATAAGAGCAGGTGGTAACTAATTATTTAACTAGAGAGAATAGCCACATCCAGACATGCCAGAGCTCAGGTGAACAGAGCCTCTAGGAAGGACCCCGGTTGGGAACAACCATCTCACCCCTTTCTGTTACAATGATATTTATAGGCATTTTAAGCTGATGAAGCTGGAGGGCGCAGGACTGCAAGCAATTTCAAAGGGGAAATTTGCTTCTTTAGGCTTCAATCAAAGCACCCCTTCTAATATGTGGCTTTTTGTTAACGAAGCAAATCTAGCTTTGTTTAGTAACAGAGGCTAATGCAAATATGCAACTTAGATACAAAAGCCCCGATAAGTAAACGAAGAGGCAGATCAAAGCACATGCCTATTGCCTCACATATTCTAAATAGGTCTCTTGAATGAAATGGAAACTTAATTAGAACTTAGATAATAAAAGATTGTACCTCTTGCTCTTCTATTCATAGCCAGGTGTTATTCAAACTATGCCAAATGCTTCTGAAAACTTTATTACTAAAAAATAACTTATTCACAAAAATAGAAAGCTGTATAACCTGGGAATCAGTTAAGGGTAAATGACTGATATTTTATTCTTTCAATGTTTTACTCTTTCAACATTTCTAGCCAGGAAGGAAAATTTGTTTTGTTTATGCAGTTTATGCAGCCTGGTTTCCTAACACTGTTCATGATTGTTGGGTTGCCATCCATCCCCCTCTTTCCTTCCCAAAGATTCATCTTTCTATACAAAACCATTCTATTTCTGAAATGATAGAACAAACCAAGTCAAACACCATGTGGAAAGCCCTGCTTGAGACATGCATCTTCATAAAGCAAAACTAAAAGGACATTATCAGGCTAAACATCAGATGTTTCTCTGAGTGATGAAACCGACTATCCAAGGAGAAGCTCATTGGAAGATATTCTCCTGAGAAAGTACCCCCAAGTCCAGATGGCTGTATATTCTTGCAAAAATCTCATTTCACCTTCAAGAATCAGTGGTGATGGATGTGTTTTGCTCCATGTAGCCTGTCAAGAAAAACAGAACCTGCTGTTTTCAGCTTGTCTATTCTTTTGCTTTGATCATTCCAAAAATCTAGAGTAGGCGTAGAAAACACTGTAGGGTTGTGCAAAGCTTTAAGAAAAGACATTTCACAAATCACTAGCATGAGCAAAGCCTCCCCCCACCCTCCACTTCTCAAAGCATTAAAGTGGCCTCTGGAAAGCTAATGCAGTTGCTTTGAAAATTGTTTCTGGCTGTCTTGACACGTGAATTATGCAGAGATGACACTAATACTGAGATCAGATAGGGATAGCATTCAAAGCAATTGCATTAGTTTTCCAGAGCACATAGACACTTTAATGCTTTGAGAAAGGAGCTTTATTCATGTTAACATGATTTAAGGATATTCCATAATATTATGTATATTTTATACTATTCCACCCTCTTGAAATTTCCTTTAATTCCTATTTTTTCCCCTTCTTCTATTCAATCATGTCCAATTCTTGGAGATTCCTTGGACATGTGTCTGCACTTTTCTTGGCAAGGTTTTTCAAAAGTGGTTTGCCGTTGCCTCGTTCCTAGGTCTGAGAGAAAGTGACCAGTTGAAGGTCACTCATCTGTTTTGTTGTTCAAGGCAGGAGAAGAGTTCAGAGTGTACCACTGCCTTAACCACTACAACAAACTAGCTCTCACTTCTTGTCTTTCCACTCTTTTAATGCAAGAAATTTAGGTAAACAAACACTACTGTGGGATAAAGATTAAATGCCAATATATTTCAATATTTTTGTTTGATCTGAGCACTGTTAATTAGGATTTGATTTCAGGATTAAAAAACATCTCAGTTGTAACAATTTTTATGTACCCTAGACACAATGATAAAAATTAAGCAGAACTTTTTGAAAATCTTCTAAGACAACTACAACCCTTTGTAAATATGTCAATCCTAAATCACTGAATTACAAAAATGTTATTTCTTCGAGTTAAATAATTAATATTTAAATAATATTCTCAGCTGTATTAACCATCTCAGATCCTTAAAGTTTGTTTTAGTAACAAATGCAGGAATAGGATTATTGTAGCAGGTTCTACCCATGTGTTAGTTTAAAAATCAGCAGATTATTACTTAATACATTCAGTGCATTGAATACATTTTAAGAAAAAAAGTGGGTAGCATTAGTCTGTCAAATGAAAATATGTCCAATTAAAATATCTTTTGACATTTCAGTTTGGGCCTGATGAATTAGCATCCCATAAAATTCTCAATGTACTTGTTATATTGAAAAATGTTTTAGAGATTGCCAAACCTTTGAATGGAAATGTCTGTGTAGATTCTCAATCTTCCAGTTCATGACTGTCCTGAAGGTGCTTTTCCAAAAGGCAACTGGACTTTCTTGGGTTTTTTTAACTGTTTGCTTCTTATCCTTCTTTGGTTCTAACTGAATGATGGATAATGGAAGGATCAGTCATCTGGTCATTAGCACTCTGAGGGTCCCAAAAAATCCAGTTGTCTTTTGGAAAAGCACTTTTGAGACACTTTGGATGAAAACTGGAAATTTTTTTATGTTCATTGGACATCTCAGTGGGTATTTAAGAAGGCTTCAATCTCACCCTATTTATGTGGTAGATGCATTTGACAGTTTTTAACGCATACAACCTGAGCCTGTTGCATAGAAGTTTTGGTTTAAGATTGTTAGAATCACTTTGCTCAGGTTTAAAGATAGTGTGATATTGAAATTATGTATAAAACATTTAGATTTTTATCAATTTATGAAGAACTTTGGATTTATTAAACTTGGAGTACAACTAAAAATATTGTGGGGGGGGGGTTGGGTACTTATACTGACTGCATGTGTTTGAATTGGCTCTTTAGCAATGGGCAAGATTTAATTTGTTCTTTAGAAATTTAGTAATAGTAATTTGTGTAGTTCAGAAGGCAGATACTTATATCCATGTGTTTATTTTAGTCCCCCCGACTGCATTTTTTTAAATCTATGAATTATTATTAGTATAAAATAAATAAAGAATCTAAAAGTCACAAAGTGATTGAGATTCAGTGGTGAGATTCAAATAATTTAACAACCGGTTTGTCCAGGGTCAGGTTGGCTGTCACGGGAGGCATGGTCCATCCCCGTCCTCCAGCACCGCCACACATGTGGGACAAGCCTCCTGCAATGGCCAACCTGATCCTGGGTGAACCGGTTGTTAAATTAAGCCCTCCCTGCTAATCAAAGTGGATCCTCTATTGCCGTGCTGCAATAGAGAAATGGGGAGCTAAGTGGCTGGCATTAGGGAAGGAGGAGGAGCAGGGAGAAGAAAGAGGGAAAACAGCCTTCTCTCTCCCTTGTGCCAGCCGCTCCATTGCAACGCAGTGCCGCACTTAGGATCCACTTTGATAGCTGGGTGGGTGGATAATTTAACAACCAGTTCACCTGAACTGGTGCAAACCAGCTGAATCTCACCACTGGGTATATTACACATATGGGTAAATCTTGGTTTTGGAGCTTTTACTGTAGTCCTCAACTTGTAATCATAACTGGGACCAGAAGTTCCAGGACTAAGTTATGTGGCCATTGAATTACACTCAATTTTACAGTCTCTTTTGCCATGAACATTAAGCAAATCACACTTGTTAAGTGAATCTAGGTCCCTCCAATTGTCTTTGCTTGTTGAAACCCCCCTGGGAAGTTCATAATTGCAGATCACATGACCCAAGATGCTGCAACCATTGTAAATACGTGCTGGTTGACAAGACCCCAAATTTTGATCATGTGACTGCAAGGATGCTACAATGATCATAGATGTGAGTCACTTCTTTCAATGCCACTGTAACTTTTAATGGTCATTAAATGATTGGTTGTAAGCTGAGGACTACCTATAGTTAAAATGTTTCCATCTCTAAATACAGAGCCTGGTTTGAAGCTTTAATAATGATCATAGGGAATTCTGTGGGCTACATAGAAAACTACAGTTACATGTAAGTCCTTCTATCCTAGTTGCCTGCTCAATTTAAAAAGAGGTATATAGAACTGTTAGTGTGTAGTCAAAAACAAAACAAAACAAAAATGCAATACCGTAATGCAATAGTTTATCCTCAGAGTTTCGCCACTTATCTAAAAAATACTTTAATGGTTAGCAACATAATTTAAACTAAATTATTATTTTAATGTTTCTGGTCTACAGCTATCACTAGAGTGATAAATGTGATCTGGGCTTTGAAAATGTGAGTTCAAAGAAGTGATAATTTGATTAATAAAATTGTGAGATTTGCAGTTCCTAAAGGCTTTTAAACTCAAAAAACTGTTGTGATATATTCATTCCTCACCAACAGTTTCACCAAGTGGGTTGTTGAACTCACTGAATAATGTGGTAGTAAAATTAAGTAATTAATAAGATTAGCATTTTAGTATAGTTGTAACCTAGGTAGAATCCAGATTCATGAGATTTAATTATCTTTTGCTAGTTTGAATAATTTGTATTCAATTTCACAGAAAACATGCAAAAGATGTTTCCACGGCGCTCTCTATAAGAAGGATCCTTAGAAAGAAATGGAAATAGATTTCTAAAGCTTAGCTATAGATTTGGAAAATGAACAGATACTAGTGTATTATTCCTAAATCTGGGGAAATATTATGATATTCCCAATAGGTAGAATAAAGGTACAAACATCAATTCTAATGTTTCACAATGAAACTCAAATTTTGAAAAGATGGCAAGAATGCAAAGTAAATCCCATACTTGGCATTCCTTAGTCGCAAGCTTGCCTTCACTGATTATATTTTGTACCTTAGCATTTATTTTATATAAAATACTTTTCAGCAGATAGTCAAATCTATCTGCTGAAAGAAAGACCTGGATATATCAATTCTGGAATCTGAAAATAGTTCTCTCTCAAATAATTTTTGGAAATACAGTATATACATTTCCATTATGAATGCTTTATTTTGCGTATTAACTTGAACAGGGCTGAATTCATCATCAAGGAAGAGGGCATAGTATACTTAGACTTCAGTAAGCCATTCAACAAAGTAGACCACAATCTATTTCTTGGTAAGCCAGAGAAAAGTGGTAGACAGCATCACTACCAGATTGATTTGTAACTGGCTGACAAACATACTCAATGAGTAGTCCTTATGGGTACTACATCTACATGGAGGGAAGTAAGCAGTGGGGTACCACAAGGTTCCATCCCAGGCCCAGTACTGTTCAATATATTCAGAAATGACGTAGATGAGGAAATAGAAGGGGTATTCATTAAATTTGCAGATGACACCAAGCTGTCAGGAATAGCCAACACCTCAGAAAACAAGCTCAGGATTAAAAAAAATATTGAACAATGGGCCCTATCCAATAAGATGAACTATAATATGGGAAAAGCAACATTATAAACCTAGGCACAAAAAACCAAATGCACAAGTAGAAAGTAGGTGAAACCTGGCTCAAAAACACTAACTGTGAGGGAGACCTTGGAGTCCTAGTGGACAGTCAATTAAATATGAGCAAGCAATGTGTGGCAGAAGCCAAAAAAAATACAATCCTTGGTTGTATAAACAGAGGCATAGAATCAAAATAACATTAAGTACTATTACTGCTTTAAAAATCCAGGTGTGGTCTTAGTAAGACCATACATGGAATACTGCATCCAGTTTTGGTCACCACATTACAAAAAAGATGTTGAGATTTTGGAAAAGGTGCAGAGAAGAGCAACTAAGATGATTAGGCCTGGTGCCTAAAACACATGAGGCCTGGTGACTAAAACACATGAAGAACAGTTGCAGGAAGTATTCCAGTATTTGAGGGGCTGCCACACAGAAGAGAGAGTCAACTTATTTTCCAAAACACCAGAAGACAAGATAAGAAACAATGGATGGAAACTAATCAAGGAGAGAAGCAACCTGTAATTAAGGAGAAACTTCCTAACAGTAAGAACGATTAACCAACGGTACAGCTTGCCTTCAGAAGTTGTTGTTGCACCCATGGTGACAGCTCTGAGTGACAATTTTCACTCAAAATACTTAAAAAAAAAGAACTAATGGAATCATTTTTGGCCCTAAATCTACTGTTTTGATTTTCTAATGTGGTCCCAATACAATACATAGATAGAGAGTTGATGAACTTGATGGATTTCCCACTTACACATTTGTTTGTCCAATCACATTTCGAATGCTATGAACAAGGAGCATATCAATACAATACTTGGTTCTAAAACTACTAAAGGCCAAAACCAAACTCATACTTTAAGGATACTATAAACATGAAATTAGGTTTCCTGGAAAACAGGGTCTGTCTGATTCTATATTAAATCCAATAAGTCTTGTCCAGAAAGTCTGACTTTGAGGAGTTATAGCTGGAACAAAGGACTGCATTAACATTTTGGTTTCTCTATTCAGCTGAAATAGGAGGTTGCAAAGATTGGCATGTGAGACATTCACTAAGAGGTTTCATGAGCCACAAATTGCAAATGTGTGCTACACAGTAAGAAAATGCTTTGAAGTCTGGAGCCAGACAAGACCAAATGAAATACCTGTGTGTTCCTAAATAAAATCAGGATTTCTTTTTTTTTCCATATAGTTCTATAGTACTATTGCATTCTGTTCTTCAAGAAAAGTTTTCTTTTGACAAAAGAGCTATGATTGGATTGCAAGATATATTTACAAAAGCAAGAAGCACAATGAGGTAGGACAGGCAATGGGTAGGGCAAAGTTACGCTTTCAAACCAAGCTCCAACTCGACTCTAGCTGAAAGGTGCAATGTGATATAAGGAAGTACCTTCTTGATAAGGGTATCTTTGTGTCCAAACAATACTTGGATGGGACAGATTTATAACAATTATCAATAGCAGAATCCAGAAGTGAGAAAATAAGTTAATAAACTAAGGAAAAGAAATTAGTAATTTGATTATTGATTTGTTGTTTGATTATTTATTGTTATGTTAATACTTTAAGTGCATGCCCCAGGAAATAATTGGTAGTCAATGAGAATCCAAAGAAATAATGACCAATGACATTTGAGGATTACTTCAGAAGCTAAATAGTCAGGATATCATGAGTATCATTTGTACACCATTGTAATATTTCTTTCTTAGATTTATATTCTACCTTTTCTTTAGAAACTCAAGGCAGTATGATTAGCATTCCCACACCAGTTCTCCCCCAAAACAACCCTGTCTAAATCTTTAGCCTTCCCGCAACTATCATTGAACAGGTCATTCTTCTCTTTCAACATCTTTAACTAACATAACAACTTCTCCTTTTCATGATATTTTCCTCCTTCCTTCCTTTTCACTCGTTGAACGTTCATCTGAATCTGAAGACCATCTAAGACTTTAACCTGGATTGATAGATATAACTTATCTTTCCCTTTATCCCACAACATTATAAATGTTTTATTGCACTTATTAGAACTGTGCAAATTTTTGAAAATAAATATTTTAAATGCATTTGAAGCAACCTTTGGGGAAGAATTAAAGCAACCTGTTCTTTTTCCAGGCTGTTGTTGGCCCTTGGGAAATTTCCAAAGAAACACTTTCAAAGAATTTGCACAATCTTAATATTTACACTGGGAACCAGTATACCAAGAATTGGAATTTGTAATTTGTGCCAGGACTTGAATTAATACACTTTTGTCATTGAGTCTTATTTATAGATTATTATGGAGGGGATTTTTTTTGGTCAATTATCTTACAGTCGCTCCATTTTCTGAACTTGTTACATTGCAATGCATTCATTTATTATGTTTTAATCATTATGAAATGTATGGATTATTTTATCTCTTGTTTTGTCCGCATTTCTAAGACATTACTGTTTGCATTATTGGATATTAATCCAATAATGATTAAATTAATATTTTATTGTCTGCAGTCAGGATTCAATAACAAACTTCTAGCAGCTGTCTAAAACAACCTAGCACAAAGTAGATATCCCCTCCCCCCTCTATTTCATTATGTGTTTTATTTTTGTACAAGCCTGGGAAAAGTTTTGGAGGTCAAGAACCAAGCTTAATGTTTGGCGGTGCTGAGAGTGAGAAAATAGATGGGAAACATTTTACAAATGAGTGAGGGTGAGGTTTGTGTGGAAGGAGGATTGACTTTTTTTTGTATCTATAATATACCTGGGCCACGAATTGCCCATTTGGGCTAGAAATTCTACCCTGGCCTGTTCAGACAGATTAGATTTCAGTTCCCAGAATTACTGTTTAGCATTTGATCCTCTAGACACACTTGGGGAGCATCAAATTAGGGAAGTCTGAGTTGCTTGCAAAAATCAATGGTCATACCCTGATGTTGGTGATTACTGAATCTCCATCTCTATAAATCATTGTGATCATGAAGTTTTTATGAAGGCAAAATTACTGACTGTATTCCAGCAACATTTCCGTCTTGGATACAAGCTGTGTTAGAAGCTCCCTCCTGAAGATTGTAGCTGCCAAACCAGCAGACACTGAACATCTCATTCTATTATTCCAAGGCATTTCAGCACAGCAGCACCTGCAATCTGGGAAATGAAAAGGTGAGAATGCATTATTGATTAATTACTTAGTCATCTCCAAGTAGTTATTGAGCACAGCTGTGACTTTGACAAATTACTCTTCAATTTTTGTGACTGATGTGCAATTTGAATAATGCAGTTTTACCATCCTCCTGTCAGAGAGTGACATGGAAGATGATTCTGGTGGTTCACAAAAAGGCAGCTATGTCATGTTTGGGTAATAGATGATGTTTGCCAACACTTAGCAAGGGAAAAATAATTAACGGCTGCAATACTTTGTTTGAAAAGTACACTGGGTTAATTAGTTAAAAGCAAAACATCAACTTTCTTTCATAACCAGACCTAGTGTGCATTTTCCTGGAATACACTGTAGAAAATTCAATCTGTCTGTTTATCACACTTGATGCCAATGTATGACTTTTCTCCTTTACAAATAGCACAAGGAATAAGAAAACATCCATCAAGAGAAAAGGCGGGGAGGGGGAGAATGCAAAGCCCAAGATGAAGAGAGCAGTTAAATTAAACTCAAGTTCTGCAGGGTTCATCCTTAAAAGCCCTTCCTTTGGACTATCTGCACATAAAACACTAAGTAAAAATATTAAACTGCACAAACCGCTGCTGTGAATTTCTGAGAAAATGAACTATAGTATATAAAGCTTCTTTTCTGATTTGATTGTATGTCCTGTCAAAGCATGGAGGCCTAAACTATATTTTGACTGCCATATACAGGGCTGGCAGAAAGATTCTCCCTCCACATTTTTTTTTTAAAGAAAATATCAATTTCCCCCATCCCATCCCACCTTGTTCCACCTCCCCTTTCAAAAAAGCAGCTTTAAAAAATTCTGCATAGGGGATTGGTTATGAATTTAGGAATATAAAGAAGCATATTTCCTTAAAAAATATAGGTGGAGCTGGAGTAGCAATCCCAGTCTGGGAGAGTAACCTCTCTTCTTATACAGATCTAAAATAAAAACTAAAGCAGGCTGCACATATCTTATTTACTGAGCATTTTTTCTTTAAAAAAATGTTATTTACAGTATCTCCAGAACAGCCTGGCAAAATCCGACGTTACTGCTGCCCCCATGGAACTGCCTTTGTCCTGCCCCCTCCTGTTTATGATTTATGCAGCCTTCTCTTGCTATTTTCCATACTGCAAATAACAATAATGAGCTGCAAATAATAGAAGAGAGTGAAGACAGTTAAGACAATGCATCATTATGCTGTCAGCTCTTCTGTGGTTTGCGAGAATTGGGTTAGGCTAAGAATTGCTACTGTGGACAGATTTTCTACATTATGCAGCTCAGCCCTGAAAGAAAAGCAATATGGTTTCTTAGGTATATGACCTGATGACCATATTGCTACAACCAAATTCCCTTTGTGCAGGAGTATTTACAGGAAAAAATACTGTAAACTACCCAGAGCCACTGAAGTGAGATGGGAGGTATATAAATGTGATGAATGAATGAATGAATGAATGAATGAATGAATGAATAAATAAATAAATAAATAAATAAATAGGCCGCAAAGTGTCTAATCACATGATCCAAGCTCTTTTTTATGCTGTGTGTCAGGATATGATTGCATGGTTGCAGCGGCCATCTTGACTTTTTTTTTTACTGTGGGACATCCTGCCTCTTTGCCAAGCTCAGTTGGAAAAGCAAGAAGCACAGTGATGCAAAGAGGGAGAGACTGGCCAGGCAATGGGTAGGGCAAATTTAAGCTTCCAAATCAAGCTCTGGTTTTTAAAGGCTTCAAGCCTTCAACTCAGTGTTTTTCAAATTTGGTGAACGTGTGTGGTCTTCAGCTCCACACTGGCTGGGGAATTCTGGGAATCTGAAAGGTGCCATGTTTTTAAAAAGAGTTAGCTTTACTTGGCAAGGACTTCAGAGTGTTCCAGACTGCTCTGTTTTCAAATTCAGTGTCCTTACTGCTATAAATAACTTTAGTGTTATATCTTTGTCCCAAAAGTGCACTATATTTTAATTACATTTAAAATTAACCATTTATATTATTATACAGTAATTTCTTTGTTGTGAGTAACTCATAGTCTTTGAGCGTCGGTGGCATGCAAGTTTAATAAATTATTAATAAATTATTTAATATTTTATTCATTGTAAATGTTGTTGAAACCATATTGATCACTTTTCATGCAAAAAACATGGTGCATTGCAGCTCACTTTCTCAACATCTAAGGCATTTGAAAAATTCTCAATATGCCTATCCCTATACCTTCCAAATGAAAAAACTGCAATTATCCTAAAGGGGCTTGTTCAAGAGGCAACTGGACTTTCTTTGTTTTTCCTTAAAGAGCTTTTGCTTCTCACCCAAAAAACTTCTTCAGTTCTGACATAGAAGTGATGTCAGAACTGAAGAACCTTCTGAGATGAGAAGCAAAATCTCTTCAAGGAAAAATGAAGAAAGTCCAGTTGCCTCTTGAAAATCATCTGTGGGACAACCATGACCTGTATGACTGAGAATCTCCACAGACAAAAAATGAAATTGTTAACCATTTCAAAATTACATTACCATCTGGCTTAGACTGGAGATGAAAGTATTTGTATATGGAAGACTTTATCAGCTGAAGTGAGTTACTGAATAATTGCTTGAGGAATCAGCATTTGGGAGCAGTCCTTCAGCAAATCTAAGTTGGAAAGGAAATTAACATGTGCTTTATATCTTATTTCAAGTTGGAAGTTATTATAAATCTCAAAATAACTATAATAACAATATCTGTGCATGCCAGGTGCTTTTAACCCTCTGAAAATATTATGCCAAATTAAAGATATATTCTTGGGATAGTTATAAATTCTGAGTGCTTGAATTTGGATTGAAAGTAAAATCTGTTTTTGTCAAATACTTTTTTATGGTTTGTTTACATTGGCTTGGAAAACTGGCCATGCTAAAAAAATAACTTTGTTTTCTCGGCAATTTTGGTGGACCTGGGAAATATAAAACTGAATTAAGTTACTCAGAAATGGATCTTACCTTTATTTTATATGCATAACATACACAGTGGAGAAAAAGATGTAGTCTAACTAGGTTTTGCATTTTTAATTTTGAAAGCAAATATCAGAATAGTATTTGGTTATAGTATAAACTAGCTGATTATTTACAAGTCACTAGCTGCTCTATTTCAAGACTCTGGTACTTCTCAGTGAATAAGATGGTCGTGTACTTCCTCCTTCAATTATTCAGAAAAAAGTAGGTCATAATGCCTAAGCAAGTTTAAAATAGGCATCTATATCTCTGCTGCCTGATTGTCTCTGCTGCAAAGGAGTCCTGAGAGAGTTATCTTTGACAGATTTCAGTTGCTTAATATCCCTGGGCTAAGCATTTAGGAAAAAAGACGCAACACACCAGACGTATAAAAATGGCCTCATATCTCAAACATTTTTGCCTATTTCTGAAAAGAAAAACAAGGTACATAAACATGTGTAGACTTTAGAGCAGGCAGGATCTGCTACCTTTTTTGGCAGGAGGAATCCTCCTGCCATACCAATATTAGCAAAAATGAATGACATTTCAACAAGAAATGATATACATGTAAATATGATCAATGACTCTGACTATCAATCTATTGTTTATGAGATTTATTCTACTATTCATCAAGTGCCTTCAAGATGACTTCTAAAACATATCCATATAAAAATGAGGCTGAAATCAGATTAAATTGGAACACCTAGGAACAGCTATAGAAGCTGGCAATAACTTCATCAGCTTTAAAAGAGATTTGGATAATCATAGAAAGCAGTTTTATCAGGGCTACTACTCTTGAAGGTTTAGTATTAACACTGGGTTGGGGAAGGATGCCTCCAAATCCCAGTTATAGGGGAACAATGGTGGAACATGGATATGTCTCCATCACCATCAACAGTACAAAGTCATCTGGTTGGATGCATGAGAAACAAAATGCTGGACTAATAAGGGACTTGTCTTATTCAGGAATGCTATTCTTATATACTTTTGCAGAGGTAGGTGCTCAGGAGGTCAACAAAGCTTATTCAAAGGCATTGCATTGCATTGCATTGTAATAATGAATTGTAATAATTTTTCATAACATGATCGTTTCCAGATGCTATAGCCTTAGAACTCCCAGCCTCAATAAATGTTTAGCCATAAAAGAATAAGCTGGAAGCTTCTATAAGTCAAGGAATATGTTCTATTAGAATTCCTAATGTGGTGAGGTTCTTAGTAACACTAAACTGCAATTCTATAATCTCTTGTCCTTCCCACACTGGATTACCTTTTGAATAGATACTATACATATTAATTAGAGTATGCAGGATTGTATGGTAAATTCCCATTGGAATCAGTAATTTGTATTAGTTAGCATGAACTTCTTACATAGAGTACATTGGGGTGAAAATGCAAGCAGTTTATGTTTGGATGCAGTCAAGATGATAATAAATAATATATCAAATACCTATTTTAAAACACAACATAAAAATAGTTATTGAACCAGAAGGTAAAAAGAACAGCTTAAAATAGTCACAGAACTAAATAACTCTACATAACTGGAATAATAAAGCTTTGTCCCCCTTAAAAAAATTCAAGTATTCCTTACAAGTCTACTTTGAAATCTTTCTATATTTAACTTCCAAAAGTGAGGACATACAAAGAAGGGCCTTTGAGGTTCATCCCATGGGCATAGCTAACATTGAAAGAGCTTAGTATTTTCCCAGTGTTTGCTCAGCTTGTAGACAGGCAGCTTGGTATCCTCTCTGGGACTCTTTATAGTTGTTTAATGAGCCTGCCCCACCCAGCACAACACCTCAGTGGTTATCCTCTGACTCTAGAAAGGAAGCATGAGACATGGTTCATTTAAGAGTTTTAGCCATCTTCAAAAATATATATTTATATGTAATATTGTTCAACTATTGGAAGATGATGTATTTAGGTTTGTTGGCAAAATTGTTTGCACGTCTTTGCTTTAGACAAAGACTTTGACCAAGAATAAATCTCTCTATGCTATTGCTAATGTGGCAAGATTTGAAAACTACTACACGGTCTTACAAATTTGTTCTTTGTAAGTGTACTTGAGAGAAGCTAGGTTTGCAATATGTTATTCTTTAAAATGAGCATACAATATTTAGATGTACTTTCCTGGCACTGATGATGTTACCTAGTTAAGTAATGAAGTATCTTCAGGCAAATAACTAAACTCAGAGAGCACCAAGAATTCCTGATCTACAGATATTCTCTTCTATTTTCCACTTTGTTTGTAGTTCAAACAAAGTAGTTCATGTAACACTGCAAATAATTGGAAATATTGTGAGAAAAGTTTTATATTGTATTGAACAGCAATTGGGGGAGAAAACACATATAGTATTTAAAAAGGCCAATAGCTACTTTGCTGAAACCTATTGGGAAGAAGATATTCACAGTTTATAATTTGTTAGTGTTTTTTAATACCAAACAGCCTAAATATGTTGAAGAAGCTCTTCTGGTATTTGAAATGTTTGAACATTTGCTTTTAAACTCAACCTATGCCTCACATTGATGAAATTGAGTAAGTTGTGTCTTAAAGCTAATAGACAAGAGATTTGGTTTTTATTGAATGAGATCATTAGAGCCAAAATACTGCTTAGCATTAAAAAAGAACAGGTTAAAGGGTGAACGTTACAAGATCCAGCTCTCACACTTGAAAAGGCTTTGGAGATTTGTTGTACTTCAGCAGATAACACAGGCTCTGCTTCAAAGTATAGACCTTCTTAGTGAAACAATAAGGAAATATATACTATTCAATTGATGGATAGGGTACGTGAAAGATTATAAGAATTTAGAAGATTGAAAGTTACAGTGGAAAGCTCAAAACAAAGATAATGTTTGCACTGCTAGGTTGCAGAAGGTGACCGATCAAGATACTCAACTTCAAACTGTTATATCAATCATAAAGAAGGATTTCCCTGCTCCAGAAGCTGCAAAGCTTTGGGAAGAAGTGAAGAATTTACTACAGTGTCAGGATGGCATTTATTAACTGTAAATGAGAGTAGCTATTTGTGCTTTATAGGAGCAAGAGGTTCTTTCTCAGCTTTGTGCTACTCCTCAAGGAATTCAGAGATCTACAGCTTAGGAAAGGAGCATACTTAGCATACTAGCTGGCATGCAAGTTGATGCCAGGCAGGCAATAGAAAAATAATCTGAGGGTGCCCCCAGTTGGGGGGGCTGTCATTCGAGAGGCCATTGTATTGGTTCCTGACTCACCCTGGGAAAAAACTGAGTATAGATAATTGAATTTTATAATTGTGATTGATTATTATTTTAAACAAGAGAAGAACATCATAATGATTTTAAACAATGTCTTGGTAGGCCAGTGTGTCCTCAATCTAATCGTACAATAAAAGGGCAATTCAGTCTGTGAAACAGTTTATTGAATATTCTGAAGAGTCTGGTGGACAACAGCATGCAGCTTAACTGAACATTGAAACACACCATTTACTGGAAACATGATGCCCAAATATTAATGAAGAAAGTGCTGACGGATATTCTCCTGGTAACCACAAAGGCTGTTTCAAATATAAAATATAAATATAAAAATGTCTAGAGTCAACTTCGACAAAATGGTCTTATGTTTATGTGCAAGCCAGTGATAGACATTAACTGATAGAATATAGAATAAGGGTGTCAAACATGAGTCGTCATGGCGGCGTCATGTGACATATCAGGACTTTTTTCTCCTTCACTAAGCCGGGCATGGGCATGGCTCACGGGCCCCGAGTTTGACAGCCCTGATGTAGAAGGTCCAAGGGAAGATTTTCTCCAATTGTAATGGCGACCAGAAACAAATGAATTCATTGAAACAACAATGAAGTGCAGCTTTCATGGAATGTTACTTGGATCTCTCAAGATTTTCATAAATACTTTGAATCATGGGAATCACAGAACATATTATCTATGACTGACCCAAAAAAAAAAAATCTCAATGAAGGATTGAGAAGAGCAATTAACACCAGTTCTCATGCCGTATTTGTTTTTTTAGGCCATTTTCCACAGATGTAAGTCATTTTGGATTATGATAAAACTATTTTATTTATATAGCTATTGTGGCCCAACTATGGTCATATGCAGCTGTGTAACTAGAAATATAGAATGCATATGTTCACTAGTCTATTCACATCAACTCCATTTAATTCTCAATGATGCCATGTCAGTTATTCCAGAAGTGAGAATTTTTTGGAGAATTATAGAACAACTTTATGGACAGTATCAATGACATTTATTTCCCTCCTGAACATCTCAGTCTAAGATTAGACTGAAGGTATTATGTTCAACAAGAAGATTACTACAATGTGAGACTCTCATGTCCATTAATTGCCATTTAAGAGATATTGATAAGGGGCTGACTCAGGTCATTTTGGGAAAGAGGGATGAGACAGCAGAAAGTAAAATAACATCTCAAAAAGACAATTTCAGTCTGTATTTTTGACTGTGCTGCTCTCAAAAACGTTGGACCCTATTAATTGCATTTCAGAACTATGGCAATCACCTGAAATTGGCCTAAGCAAAACTGAAGAGCTCCTCCAGATTCTTTCAATAATTTACAAAATGCTATAGGTCGGTATGGCATCAAACATGATAATGATGTAGCAATGGCCATCTTCAGAATATATCTCAGGACTTCCAAACAAATGTGTTTAAGAAGTTTCCTGGCAATTTTTTAAAGTATCAAAGAGCAACATCTCCAGAGTACCAATTAAGAGCAAATGTGGTGGGATGGGTTTTTTTTGGTTGTTTTTTTTTACAATACTGGCCAATTTGCAGGACTGAATAAAGTAGATACTACAGTTTATTCTTGTTATCAGCAACTGATGAAGAGACTTGCATTCAGGGAACTTCTGGTCCAGAAATACAATAATGACTTGTCAGACACATTTCCTACTCTCACGCAAATCATTACTGAAATCCGATATTGCTAAAAATCAACAGTAAAGGAAGTAGCTGAACTTCTTATGATAGAAAACTGCTCTGTCATCAATTTTTATAGAAGTCTGTACTGCCTGCTTGCAGTTTTTGACATACCTGCGGCAGAGACAGCTGCAGAGAACAGCATGTGATAAGAGCACCTAGGTGGCCTACTGGTGCTCTGAACTGAAAATGAATGTGCTAGAAAATTGGATATTTATGTATGCTGATGAAAAGGCATTTAAAAAAAACACACCCCTTCATCATAGTACTCCTGTGGTCCTCATTGGCACATGGCCAAAGATGTTGTTCCTGTTTCCCAATCACTGGGTTGTACAGGGTGCATTCATTCTGAGATTATGTAACACACATGTGCAAAATGGATCTTTCGGGCAGTATAAGAGAAAATTACTAACTTTATTGTGCCATTGCCTGTCTTTCTGTATGGAAGGTAAGCTATTGCTGCTGCTGCTTTAACTTTTAAAGATGTGCTTGACACATTAAACTAGTGTAATGTTTTTAATTATTGCATGGTCTTGTCTTAATCTGTATTGTAAACAACGCCCCCTCCCTGAAGCACTTGCTTTTGGTTTGGTTGGCTGTTGAGGTTGGTGTTTATGTTGTTGTTATTGCACTCTGTGTATTGTCTTAGCTCAGTTTGCATGATATGAGAAAGCTGCTTTCTTTGTCAGGGGCTCATTTCATCTGAATTAAGTTCCTGGTCAATTTCAGCTGATGGGCAGATTAGCAACAGAAAACAGTTTTTGAGCTTTCAGCTTTTAAAAGTCTTGATGGGACCAGAAACAAATCAGAAATCAATTGTAATCTAACACTGGGATGATGTGCTCACAGCAAGCAATATTAATTAACAATATTGCTTTCTATTCCAGTTGCAATTTCTGGATGATTTTCAAGTAGACACTAATTTACTGTGACAATGTATCCCCCTTATCAAAAAAGACCAAGGCATCTTTATTTGAAGTATGTCCAATGCAGTTTTTATTCCAGCCCAACAGGATATTGAAAAGAAATTATGCAAAGAAGTTCAGGATTCTCCCTGTCCATCAGCAGGATAGCTCTTTCAAAACAAAACTGAAAGGCTCCAAGTCTGGTATTATAGGAGATGCAAGCAAAAGAAAGATGCCTCTCAAAAATGGGCTTGCTATAGCTTGGGGCTGCAGAGGAAAACATTCCATTTTGGGAAAGGGAGTTTGGTAGTGAGCAACTCAAAATATGACAGCCATTGCATCCTAGGAGCCTCTCATCCATATTTTCTGGTCAATTGCTGCAAAGCAGATTATTCATTCCGCCCTTTGCTTCCCATGCACTCACATAGAGAAACACACAGAGATTCAGCATGAGGGAAGCAGAAAAAAACCACAAAGACACAATACATTACAATGAGGGGTCCTTGGTGCTCTCTGACCTTGTTTGTTCTCTTGCAAACATTTCATCATCCAAACGAGGTAACTAACCCTAATGGTGTTACCTAGTTTGGGTAATGAAACGTCTGCAAGAAACCAAATTCAGAGAGTACCAAAGACCCCTCATCTCAATCCTGAGGTACAAGTAGTTTCCTTTATTATACATTACAATATTTTGTTAGACATAAGAGAATGCATATACCTCCTTTAGCCACCACTGGTAAAAGGGTTGGAAAGCCATTTCTGCATATCTTCATTCCTTTGTAATTCCTTCCAGTCTAGAAGAATCCTAGCAAAATATGTGAAGGAGGACAAGATCAACATAATGGTTTTCCAAAGCCAGAAGGATACTATACTTGGTATGTGAAGTAAGCTATGGTTTACTTCTTTATGGTTTATTAAATAAATCATAATGTCTCAGCTCACACAGAATGTTATGTCAATATCAAAACCCACCACATTATAGCTTAAGATATATGATTCAGCTCTGAAAGAGCATCCCAGGCCATCTTGGACCCCATGGAAGACTTTAAGTTGTAGTGTCAGTTTGCATAGTCAACCCTGTCAGATGTAATATGAGAAGATCCACAGGTTTCAGGATTGCAGAAACCTAGAAATCCTTTTCACATTCCCAATATTACACAATTCTTGTAGCTTTTAGCATCCTATACAGAATAAAACAGCAAATGTACTTGCTGCTTATAAGGATTAATGCAGAAAGTATTATATATGTACTGCACTGATACTAGTTTAACACCTCAACAATTATTCTATTCAATATTGCACCTTTTAGGTAGAGGTAAGGCAGATGCAGAAATAAAGCTGCTTTTAGATGCATGGCAACTGCTGGACTAGGTGGTTGGGAGGGAGGTGGTTGGGAGGGACAAGAGCACTATATGTGTCTATATGATGGTGTAGCTGTCTCTGCCAGCTCTTTTAAAGAGGTTTCTTTTCCTCAGGACAGTTTCATTAAAAAGGAATCAAGTGAGGGGGCCAGAGAGGTCAACGCAATGATTTAGTGATCAGACTGGAGTGCCAGCTCTGTCAGATCCCCAGACAAAATAAATATGAGGAATGAAACCTGCATCCTATTTTGAAAAGGCAGGATTCAATTGCTCTGTCATTATATCATCTCAACTGGCCGTAGGAAAATTATATTGGACTCTGGCCAGAATGAATAAAGTAGACCTTGGGCCTTTCATCAGAGCAACCCAACACGATCTTTATTTAAACATTTAATCTAGCTATTATGCACTCCTCAAAATCCCCTTCAGTTTAGTAAAATAACATTTTAAGGTGCAGAGAGGATCCGTTACTTTCCATTTCTCACACAGAGTGCTAGGCTGACTTTTAGCAACGGTAGAATGTTTGCTTTGTTTGGCAAATATGGAGAGTTTTTTCAATGACAAATGGCAATCATTTTGATAGATAATGGTCTGTTATAAAACATCACTATCATAGCCCAGATGTTCATAGGTTTCTAATTGTGCATTGGATTAATTCTATAGATTCGAGATTCATATATAACTTCAAATGGATTTTTCACTTGATCTTACTTCATTGAGCAATGCCTATGGATGCTCAGGTCAGAGAGGATGCTCTGGTTTTTCAAGTCCAGGTAGTGTTGGTATCATGCCCCCATTGGAGCCCGAATCTGCGGAGGAAGATGAGCCAGAATTGCAGCTGGTGAAGGTTGAGGGGGCGGCTTTGTTGGCTTTGGAGGAAAATGGGGAGGAGCAGGCCCAGTCAGGCCGGGGCCTTTCAGAATTGGGACAGCTCGTAGGCAGGGAGGAAAGGGGGCAGGATGACCAAGAGAGGCTAAACAGTGAGCATGAGAGACAGAGCTCAGGCAATGAGCAAGGACCATCCCCTCCTGATCCTTGAGCATGGAGAGTGGAGAGAAGGCGAGAACAGCATAGACTGACCTGACTACTTTAGAGGAGAGCATCCCGCCCCACTTCATAAGGCACACCTGGGGACTAAGACTTAAGGAGTTGCTGTGGGGAGGGCCTTTGTTGGGAACAAATGCTGAATTCATGGAGTGTTGAGTGCTGAAATTTGAACTTTCCTGGATTCCTTGCATTTTTGTCTGGCTTTCTGGATTAATTGCCTTGCTCCTTTGCTTCCTGGACTCTTCAACTTGCCCTGCTGGATTTCTTGCTTTGCAGCCATTGTACTCACAGCGTTGTGCTGGACTACTTACAGTCAGAGGCTGCTGGAGGGGTGTGTGTGTGTGTGTGTGTGTGTGTGTGTGTGTGTGATTTCTTTGCTCTGGGACTTGCCAGAAACTTGGGAGCATTTGGGGAAATTTGGAGCAATAAAGGGCAGTTTGAACTGTTAATTGCCTTTGTTGTCTCTGTGCCCTGCCCCAGATTATCACAGTTGGATGATATTGATTATGCTCACTTTTAAGCTTTATTTTGGAGTGGGAGCATCATTGGTCACACTGAAGAAAGAATAAGGGAAGTGATACACATGGGTTCTCCTAGACCTCACCTTAGATTTTGATCCCACTAATAGTTTATTTCTGGGTGATAGGTCCACTGTTCTTGTTGTTTCATCCATAGCACATGTCTGCTTCAGGTCCTTGTATATATGCAGTTATCTACAACTGGAAATATGCTTCATGGAATTCATTAAGCCCAATTGAGCCCCACTAATAAGACATTAAACGTTGCATTATAAAGGGGACAATTTATAAATCCACTTACATTTAACATGAACACATGGTCTGGGGACTTTGGGAAAGCATGAGCCCTTCAGATCTGCAATTGTACAACCGTTGGCTTCCACACTAATCTTGAACTTTGTGTATCATATGGAAGTTTTCCCATTTATAGCTACACAATGGAACAGAAATGGCCAGAATCTGGAAGCACGTTGGCACATTTGGAATTTTGAGACCCTGGGATGAACATCCTAACAACAGCAATAACAAAAAGCTGCCATAGATGGGTGTAACCAGTCACAAAATACTGTTTATCAGAAAGCAAAATTGTGAGGTTTGCTATTTTGTTCAGAAAAATAAATCCAAAAGTAACTGCATGAGCATTATCTCATTGCATGACAGATTAATAGATATCTGTAAATTAGCTAGGATCTGATAAAAATTGGAGGTTTCATCTGAAAAATCAGATTCATATTTAGAGTTCAGGTAGAATAGTTTTGCTATGTAAAGTAATATGAAAAAGGGCAAACTACAAGCCATTTACTCCCAAACCAAAGACTTTGTCTTTTGTACAACTTTCTCCTTGTTATTTGAATGTAGATGCTACAAGGCACCCAACACAGGGGGGCTGTAAACAGTACAAATTGCAATTCCAGAAAGGAAATGCTGTTAGAATCCTCAGCAGGAAGCCAAAAGATTAACCACCCTTGAATTCCATACTTGTCAATCCTCCACCTACATTTCAGTCTATTTTATCTTTAAGCCCTTAACATTTAGCAATCAAAATGCTGAACAACTGGACCTAAATTCAACTCTCTCTCTCTCTCTCTTTTCCTCTCTAACAAATAACATCTGGGATAGCAGAGAACATTAGACATTGCAAAAGGCTAGCTCTCTGGTCAAAAGGTGAGTGGCCTCATAAAGAACAATTTCACACTATTTAAACAAGTCAGTGCTGGCTGACCCAGACAGTTCCCTGTCCTGTTTGCTGCAGAGACCTTGTCATTTTTTTTAACTACATGGAAAGACTTTAGAAGAAAATTGCTGACTTTACTTTGATTGCAAAAGAAGTTCCAAAAATGCTACCTTTTATTAAAAAAAGGTAGGTAAGAAAAAATGAATTGTATGGTACTAAGTCTTTTAGACTTAGCCTGCAAAAATCTAGCAACCATTAGATGGCAGCAGAATTTTCTATTCCTCTCTGCTACCATCTAGTGGTCCTTCTGTTTTTTTAATATCCCCAATCTAATAGTTGCTAATGGATGATGATGATGATGATGATGATGATGATGATGTTGATGATGATGATGATGATGATGATGATGATGATTTAATGCCTTCAAATCATGTGGGTTTTTGTTTTTGTTTTACCCCCAGTGACCACCTGGGCAAGTCCCTGCAATTTCATTGGCAGGTTTTTCAGAAGTGGTTTGCCATTGCCTCCTTCCTAAGGCAGAGAGATAGAAAGTAACTGGCCCAAAGTCACCTAGTGGGCTTTGTGCCTAGGACAGAACTAGAACTCACAGACATCTGTCTTTAAGTCTTTTACCCTAACCTTTAACAAACTTGTTCTCAGTAGTTGCACTTACATAGAATTGTATAATGGTCAGTTAATTGTCATAGAAGAATGTTGGAATTTTTCTAGGATTACAATTGTTGGCAGTAACCCATGAATTCTTTCCAGTGAGTACATTTGTAGTTCACAACCAGCTGTTTTGCATTTTTTCCAATCAACAAAGTCAGCTCATTTAAAATGAGTTTTGTATTTGTACAAATGTTCATTTAATGCATCCTGGTCTCTTCAATCTAGGGCACTTTCATATTTACTGTGGAATGGAAATTTTCACAAATGAGCCAATAATACAGGCTTCCATTGACTGTTTTCTAGGTACTGCTTCTATAATTTTCCTTTCCAAATCATCATAAACATTTCCTCCACATGCTCTTATTACTGTTTTTCCATGTGCTGTGATTTTGATGTGGGCACTGATTATTGAAGCACACATTTTATCGCTTTTTTTAAAAAAAAAGATACTTTTGGTACGGTGGTTGTGCATATATTTAGACTGGTGTTTAAAAACTTCGATTGATTGATTATCTGTCATCAAGTTAGTGTTGACTCTTAATGACCACATGGATATATTCCGCCCCCCGCCCATGACAATCTGCCCTTAACCGGATCTGTCAACTCTTCCAACAGAGCACTCATTGCCATTGCAATTGAGTGTACTCTCCTTGCTGCTGGTTGTCCTCTTCTTCCCTTTCCTTCTGCCTTTCCCAGTCTTATAGCCTCCTCTGGAGACCAATATTTTTCATCTAATGCAGGGGTGTCAAACTCGCGGCCCATGGGCCAGATGCATCACACACTGGTGAAGGGCAAATAAGTCATGATACATCACATGATGACAATGTGATCTTGCAAGTTCTAATGAATCCCAATAGAATACAGTAATTTGAGCCTGGTTATTTGTACCTCGAATGAGAACTCCCAGTTGCCTTCAAGATGGTCAGCAAATAAATTTTAAAATAATAAGAATTTAATAAGAATAATTCTCTATTGATTTGTTGATCTGCTGGTTTACATTCCAGGCTGACCACAGATTAAAACCCCCAAATATCATTTTAATATTGAAATGCTATAAAACCATAACAACATATAGAGCAGTGGTGAAATCTAATTTTTTTCAACACTGGTTCTATGGGCGTGGCTTGGTGGGGATCATGTAACTGAGTTGGCCACGCCCACCCAGGCACATAACCAATGCTGTAGAGACGGCAATGCTGACTGCCAGCCAAATGGAGGCAAAAGGTTAGTCGGGAAAAAAGAAGGCAAAGAGGTGACGGCTGGAGGCTTCTGCTGCTGCTTTTCACTGGAGCGAAGGGCCTCCGGCCATCACCTCTTTGCCGCCCAGAACGGAGCTGGGAATGGCAGCTGGAAGCTTCTTGCACCAGCAAAGAGGTGACGGCTGGAGACTTCTGGCGCCACTTTTCGCCAGAGTGATGGGCCTCTGGCCATCACCTCTTTGCCAGCCAGAACCGAGCTGGGGGCGGCCGCAGCCTATCCCTTTACGATTCTACCCGCCCCCGCAGCGGCAGCCAGAGGCAGGCAAGCTCCGGGGACAGGCAGTGTGGTGACCTGGCCCCTGCTTAGGCACCACGGAGCTCACCATTGGCCTCAGCGGGGTGAACCACTGTGCTGCAAAGGAGAGGCCAGTGTGAGGGAACTACAAGGAGCAGGGCAAAAGGAAAAGCCCCCTTCCCTCGCGCCGGCCACCCTGTTGCCTGTTTCGCCATTGCAGCCCCACGCCATGGAGCTTTCACACCCCCAGATGCCCTCGCTTTCCCCCAATTCTCCAAGCATTTCTTTGCCTACCTTATTTCCAGCTCCATCGCATTT
>JANHFL010002577.1:8524-31107 GCA_032468155.1 Oxyrhabdium leporinum | reverse complement strand
CCACCGCCCCACCTTGCCGTGAGTGATGTTGAGTTGGCCACGCCCACTTAGTCACATGACACCCCCCACCAAGCCACACCCATAGAACCGGTGGTGAAAAAAATTAGATTTCACCACTGCATTAAATGCATAATGTGATCTGTGTATAGAAGCATTTGTTCCATTCAGAAGGCTGTGTTTAGGGCTGCACCATTAAATAGATGGAAAGAAAATAAATAATAAGAAAGAAAATAAGTAATTCTTTCTTTCCTATTCTAGCCAACTCCACCTTCAGAATTTCCCTGAATAGGAAGTACATGTTTGAATAATATTGAATATTCAGCTAGTGAGAGAAAGATAGTGATCAGAATCATTAAAATAGGGTCAATGCAGTGCCAGATAAGATATATAGTAACAAATAAATAAAATTGTAAAAGGAAAATATTAAGTGAGTTTAGGAGGTAATATTTTGTCCTCTAAATGCATTATTTAAGGAAAGTAAAAAAAATAAATCCTTGTAACTGGCCATAACATTGAAGCTATTTTCTGTGTTGTTGTTGTTGTTCGTTGTTGTTCATTTTCATTTAAATGGCTTCTAGAAATAAATGAGTTCAAAAGAACCTGGGAGATACATTTAGGAACAATCAATGTATTCATGGGATTTCCATTGTGCACTGAATCATGATTGCAAAACTTTTTCAAATGAGATGATGTAGCATTATATTTCTTCAGACTGTTTTTTGAAGGTTGTGGTTGGTATTATTTAATGCTGGAGGTAAAAGCTCATATAAAACTAAAAATATGGACATAAAACTTTCAGTATTTTGCTGTGAAGTCTCACCTGTAAGAAACTATACATTAGATTATCATTAGTTGTATACCTAAAGAATTAACCTTCTTCAGTCAATACTTGTTAGTGGTTTAGCAGTTACATGAATGTGCATGTTAGTGTTATGTTTTTCCCATATAATTCTTTTTATACAATGGCCTAATTCACAAAAACTATTGTATTACTTTATCAATCCACCAGAAATCATTAGGAATGTGAGTTTAGCCACTGGGTAATTTGTTGGTTAAACATGGGACGTCAGAGCACTCTACTTGATTGGACAAAGCAACAGTTTGACTTCTCAGATTAACTTATAATTAACTTCCAGAGTCTGTAAAACTGAGGACAATGCTCAAGTGAAACAACAAACAAGACAGACTGGCCAAACAATATCCAAGTAGGAAAACAAATGGCTTCTCTCTACTATATTTTCTGTGCTAAGCTTTGAACATGTGATAAAACCAGAGAGCTTGCTCAAATAAGTAACTCGTTTAGCTAGGCTATTGATTTTATTTGGAATTCTCTCTGTGTGAATATTGTTTATCCCCATTTTTCTATATTTCTCTTTCTCCTAAATAAGTTTTCTATCTAGAGATTAGGCTTCATTGGTTTAATGAGAGAATTTCTCATTAAAACCTTTCCCATGTGTAAAACTGCACAGCATAGCTGCTACTCCTTGTATTTCAATATTTGTTATGTCCTATACTTCTGGAATTTTGGGGAAAAATGCCCCTTTTTTCCCTAGTACTGGGCAAAAGGAAAAGTTCTTGGTAGAAAGGCTAAAAAGTCATAGGTAGATGGACTTGGATGCATTAGAAGGTTAAATCCAACTGATGGCAGTTTATTGTAATCGTCATTTACTGTGAAATCTTTGAAAAAATGTATGGAACAGTGAGTGATATTTTTAAATTACAATGTGTCCAAAGTTGTAATACCATCTTAAAAATTCCACTCATCCATACACTAACATTGCTTCTCCTAGTGCAGGTTCTTTTGCTATAGGTCAGGGGTGTCAAACTCAAGGCCCATGGGCTGAATCCGGCCCACAGGGTGCTTAGATCTAGGCCGCTGGGCCACCCTGTAAATAGTGAAGGACCGGCCTGCAGTGCCTCTGCTAGCAAAAATGGAGCATGCTCCTGGCTCCATTTTTTCTGGCAGAGGGCTAGTAAAACCAACTAGAAACAAAACAAAAAGAGAAATGTTTCCCCTTTTGCATTTGAGTATTGAAGAAGGGACAGGAAAGGAGAAAGAAAAAGAGGAAAGAAAAGAAAAAGAAGGGAAGATGGGAAGAGAACAAGGAAGGAAAAATAAGGAAAGAGGGCAAGGAAGAAGAAAGGAGAATGAAGAGAGAAGGAGGGAAGGAAGGAGGGAAGGAAGGAAAGATATTATAATGAGAGGGATGGAGGGTCTGAGGGAAGTCCTGCCTTAGTACTTGGCCACCACTTGACCACCATAGATGCCCCCGACACAAGTAACATTGACCTGGCCTCATCCACCCTGGCCACACCCACCCCAGCCCCCTGAGGTCAAACACAACCCTGATGAGGCCCTCAATGAAATCGAGTTTGACACCCCTGCTATAGGTAATATGCAAAAGTTCCTTCAAATTCAAAACAATTCAAATTAAACCAACACAAGTCCCTACACTTTGTCACCATCCTCTTATTTGATGTTGAGTTTGCAAGGCATACTTTCAGTTATTCCAACTAGCTATTAGCTGAGCTCTGAGAATACCATACAATCAACTCTCATTAGCTTTCCAGTCACTGATTACCGTCCAATCCTTCTAGTCTTTAAGTAAAAGAGGATTCAGTTCATCACAGTCTTATTATAGCAAGCCATATCCCAACAAATCTGTGTATCAAGTCAGTCAGCAAAAATGGGTTTGAGGGCTCTTCTCTAAGCTGGACTGAGTAAAACACAACTGGGAGACAGAGAGCTCATTCAGACAACAGCAGTAATCATACAATGTGGAGACAGGAATAAAGTATACCAACATAACACTATCTTCCCCCATAGTTTATCTTTATATATCTCAGCAATGAGTCACAATTTATAGAATTGGTTACTTTATTAGGCAAAAAGGTGAATGATATGGGAAATGGGCTATTTCTCAAAATAATAGTGGAATGTTTTAATACAAGATATTGACCTTTTGAGAAACTGATATTTCTATGGCTTCAACTTCTAAAGAAACTTTTTATGGTTTATGCATTCACACTTTTGAAGATGTACTGCTCCTCTCCATGCAGTCCCTGATTTGAGCCACCAACAAAGAGGGGGGAAAAGGCTGTGAAAAGTTCTGTCTTCGGTTTATCATTGGGAATACTGATCTTTTTTAAAAACAGCAATAGAACTTAGACTTATATACTGCTTCACAGTGCTTTACAGCTTTTCTAAGCCATTTAAAGAGCCAGCATATTGCTCCCAATAATCTGGGTCTTCAGTTTAACAACCTTGGAAAGATGGAAGGCTGAGTCAACCTTGAGCCTTGTCAGGATCAAACTCCAGACTGTGGGCAGAGTTAATCTGCAGTACTGTATTCTAACCAGTGTGCCACCAGGGTTCTTTAAAAATAGTAATTTGATTAAAGATTACAATTATAAATAGTAAAAAGTAATATGAACTAAAAAAATAGAATAAAAAGAAAGAATAGTAGTTGTAGAAAGAAATAAACAATAGAAAAAGAACTAGAAAAGAAAGAAAAAATAACAATATAGTAAAAAAAGGAATATATAAAGAAGGGACTACCTATGTTAATCACAAATATAAATAATTTTAGTAATTTATCGCTTTTTCTTAAAATGTAACAAATGTCACTCTTTTGATTTGTCATTTGAATATCCTTTTTTATTATTAAGCCATCAAATGGCTTCTTTTGTAACAACTTTTGTCTAACAACTTTTTCAATGTCAATCTAAATCTTGTCAAGCAGAACTTGTTTCTTTTTCACAGCGTATTTTAGACACATTCTATCTATAGAGGCAGAAACAATTAAAATTAACTTTTGGGTCCATTGTTCAAAAATATTCTTCAACATTTCCAATGTTAAAGTATTTTTGCTTCATTTTGTAATTGTAAGTCAAATTTAACTAAAATCTTTAGTTCCTTCTAGTTCCCTTTGGAAGTTAAATAAAAACAAAAGCAGTTTACCATGTGAAGGACTCTTTTATAATGGATTCCAAAATTGTATTTCAAATTTATCTGGACCCTTAGTCCATTTATAGCTATCTAATATCAAAGTTTTAATCATTCTTTTGCTGTTTATTACATTTTTTTTTCAAAATGTTTTTAAACTTGTAGTTAAATCTTTGCTCACTAAAGATTGAAGGAAGCTCAAAGTGCTATCAAACTTGGCTATCCAAAGGTTCCTCATAGCTGAAAAGCAATCAAGAAGCAATTTCCAAAAGTGTTTAGAAAAGGAAGTATGCAAATTTAATGTTCTTTTAAAGGCATCAACTGCAGGTTGAGTAAGATGGTTATTCTCACATCTCCCAGATTTCTAAACTCATCGACATTAACTTTCTTAGACTCCTCATGAGGAGCAATCCCAGGTCCTCTCTTTTCTGGAGACAATTTATTGAAGAAGGGGTTGTTCTGCTACAGTAATCGACTTTTCAGTTCACTATTTATTCCCTGGAAGTCTGGGGATATTATCTTTATAAGGTCTTACATGACATTGATATTCTTATCTCTGAACCCTCCCCTCACCATTAACCAACATGTGAGAGGATATTGGGAAAATGATTATATATCCACTATGAGTATAGCTTTCAACTTATTTTACATTTATTGGCATTTTCCCCAATCCGATATTCTCAAAATGTATTTGGGATGCTAGGAGCTGCAATCTAATCAGCATACCCATATTTTTATTGCCTGGTCATTCTGGGAGTTGTAGTTTAAATGTATATTGAATGCATTAGGCCCGGGCTGTCAAACTCCTGGCCTGCGGGCTGGATGCATCACATGCTGGCCATGCTCACACCCGGTTTAGCGAAGGGGAAAAAAAACTCTCGATATGTCACAAGATGCTGCCGTGATGATTGACACCCCTGCAATAGGGTAAGGAAGGTTGTCATAAGGCACACTTGTGGACTCACCAACACTTCAAGAAGTAAAGTAGGATCATGGTCCATTTACCCTGGAGTTTTGTAGAATCAAGATACTCAAGACTTAGAATGAAAGCAGTACTGAAATTAAGTAATGTCAGAAATAAGTTTCTAACATTGCCACCTTCCCATGAAACTCCTAGTACTTAAAAGACCATATTGTCTTTGCATTTTCTGCTTTGCAGGGACTGATTCTAGAAGAACTGGAGAGGCTCCAGCATGACACTACAGAGATGCGCTGGTGAATGATTAGGGATTGTAATCATATTTTGGAGTCAGAGAAAATGATAAATTCAAATGTGTAGATGAAAGTGTTATTGGTTCCCATGGTGTTCCTCCAGAGAGAAACAGTGCCATGTGGATGTGCTCTTGCAATAGCAAAGCATATATCTTCAAATTAGTAAATAATAGTGCTGAACTGCAGCATAAGTTTGTTTACTAAGCCAAAAGAAATGATAAATGATCTTAATACAACCTCCAGATTTTTGGTTCAAAAATGTTCTTTTTCAGCTCTGGTAAATTTGATAAACATAAATTAAACACCGTGTTGTCATAAATGGGCAATTAGCAGGAGCAAATAATTGTTTAAATTTGTTGTCTACCTTTCAAATCAGCAATTCTCACTTTGTAAAATGTATACTGTGGTTCAAAATTTCAGTGAACAGTACTGCTAACAACAACCAATTTGTATGTTAATGTCCTGTTTATATACACAAAATGCATTTTCTATTTGCAGGGCAGGTGCTCCGAGTTTCATCTCGAGATGAGAGGGCTGACTGTGTTCGAGATAATTGTATATCAAGATGATGACATGCCTATGATTTGTGCATGTTAAAACAGTGCAAAGGGATGTGCAAAAGGATGGCAGAAGGTTGTGAAATGCTGCCTCCAGCTGAATGCAAGGAGGGGCACCAAGAGCTGGTGTTCCTCCCTGAGCTCCACATTCCCATTCACAGGCTGACACTTTGACTTTGACCTGTCTTGGTCCGAGCGCTGTTCTCCTTTCAGTGGCCTTGTCTCTGTCACACAGTTCCTGCCCTGCCTGCCCCGGCATCATTACCACTTTCCTGCTTCTTGACAGAGCTGAAAGGAATGCCTTTGATGATTAATATGATTTGGAAATGTTTACAAGCAGCTGTAGGGTTATACAGTGAGCCTGATTTCCGAAAGGACATTTTGTCTCCTAAACAAGCATGGAGTTTGCTGAGTCAGGAACAGAGGTGATGGTGGTTTGCAAAGCAAGGCTATGTCTAAAACATCCAACCCAGGCGTTTTAATGGCTAGAGAAGTAAGAAGGTGACTACCCAAGAGATTTAAAGGCATTTTTCGCTGCTGGTCTTGATGAATTTGTTTATCAGGAAACATGTCTCAGCTGAAGGCAGATCAGGCGGGCTCTTTTAGAATGCCATACTGTTCTTGAAAGTCAGAATATTATTCCATGGCATGCAATTTTCTAAATCTGAGATGGGCAATAATTTGGATAGACACACAAAATAAATAAATTATTGTGTTTGAGGCTTACAGAGGTCAGGGTGCATCAAAATAGATGTAGCTAAATGTTTAGTCATTTTTAAAAAAAACCCCTAGTATACCTATATTGCTATTTAGTTAACAAAAATAGCTACCTTGCCTTCTTTCTTTTCTTTTCTTTTTTAAATTGTTACATGCCCCCAGGTTAAATCCCCAAAGCTATATTAGAGTTCTTCACTTTTTTGAGAGGTTACAAGAAGACAAGTGAGCTTAAAATCCACATATTATAAAAGAAATCCAGGTTATTCATATTCTGAAATATATGCATGTAGGGATGTAGGAATGTATAAAGGGATGGATTTCAGGACTGTGAAAACCAATCAGGAAGTGAGAAAAGCATCCTTCCTTTTATCCCACTGCTCAAAGAATTTATTTATTTATTAAATAAATTTATATACTCATCCAACTCATGCCTAAATGACTCTAGGTAGCTTACAACATTTAAACATTTAGAATATACCACATAATAAAACCCATAAAAATGTCCATCCCATTCCCAATGACAGCAGCAACGCAATCAAATCTCCATTTGTGATCCCCAGGCTCACTGACAAAAACCATCTTTTAGGAAAGCAACACAGTAGGAACCAACCATACCCCAGGGGAATGATTTTCTATAAAGAAAGGGCCACCACTAAAAATATTTTTTGTGTGGTTCCATCAGATGTACATGCCTAACTGATGAAACCAATAACATACCTTGCCTCCCTGTCCTGGTGGGCCAGGTAGATGTAATGGGGAGAAGTATGTTTTAAATAGCCAAAGAATAATATATTATTAGATTAGAAGTATTTATATCCTGCCTTTACTATTTTTATAAACAACCCAAGGCAGTGAAGATATCCAACATACTATCCTTCTCCTATTTTCTCCACAACAGCTACCCTGTGAGGTAATGTGAGCTGAGACAGAGTGACTGACCCAAAGTCACCCAGCTTGCTTTTATGGATAAGGAAGGACTTGAACATAATCGCCCACTTTCTATCCTGATGCCTTAACCATTAGACCAAACTAATGCAGTATACCCTTGAAAGACCATTGTGGTCACTTGGAAACCACTTGTATACATACATACTTGCCCAGAAGACGCTTCCTTGCCAGCAAATTGCCAAGAAAATGACAAGTCATTATAATGATGCCACTGTTCCTGGTGCTGGGATTAGTCCTCAAAGGTTGGATTCTAGGCCCAACTAGCGTCTTCTTCTAATGGTGTTCTGTCCTCACTACATGTTATTCTGTGTGCAGCTCAACATGCAGCTAAACCCGCCTATCCTCCAATAAAACAGACCGTGTGCGTAGATCTGAATACTCTATTGAAAGAACAGGATGTGGTGAAACTGGGGAAAATAAGTATACATACAATGAGAACCAAATACAAGATAGACAATATTGAGTTACTGCTGAACAAAGCAGTTAATAAATAGAAGCAAATTAAATCTCACCAGCTATGCTCTGTGTGTGATATGTGGGTTTGTCCTTGTATGACCATGTGCCACAGATTAAGATGGATTCTTCTTTGTGCTTCTGCCTTCTCCAAATGCTAAAGGAAATGGAGTTCAGCTTACAAGCGTGCACTTGGTTTGAGAGTGCAGGCTGATGGGTAAATGGGTTGGGTTAGCTTCAAACAATATACTTGGTATTTGTCTCACCAGCCACTAGGTGGTGCTAGAGAGCAACAACAGTACATAAAAGTTATATGCTGGGACATGACAAATGGTCTACCACACCTTACTCTTTATCATGATGCAGTCAGGCCCTCTCTACTCCATTCTTCCCCTTTGGTTGCACAACGCTGGCTTCTTTACATCTCCATCGCCTGAATGAAGTATGGCATCATAGTTACAAGATATGCAAAATCTATTATACTAGGTCAGCCTTATCTTGAAAGTGACGTCAAGCGATCTGTGTGCACATGCTCAGAAGTGTGTTTTGGAAATATACAGATGCATAGAACCTCTCATTACTAACTGCCCTTCACAACAGCCCTTTGCCTCCTAGCATTTATCCTCTGAATATTCTTCCCAAATTTCATTCATACCCAACACCTTCTCCATCTTTTTCCAGGCTTTAAAAAGATAATGGATAACAGGATCAGCTTCTCATATTTTACTTCAGGAAGAAGAAAGGGGAAATTTGCACAATACTGTATTCATAGTACAGTAAAAACTCTCTTTAGTGACCCACTTTTTAACTTGGGAGGCATTGGACAAAATTTGTGGCCTAACTTCATGGTCATTTAATGGCATAATGTCCATTATTTTGAAGATCTTTTCCCAAAAAGAAATTTTGTGTACTAAATTGAGGTTTTATGGTAAATGATACCTTTTATGTAAATTATGTAATTTCACAAATAGCATAAATTCACATTTATCAGACTAAACATTGATTTTTCATTGTAATCTTAAATGACTAGGCTACTATTTTTTTTCAGAAAGGAAAAGAACATATTCCTGCAGTTCGATATTAACAGTGTTAACATTACATTGAAATGGAATAACTGAGAATCTGTACTTCTAAATGTAGCAGATGTGCTTGTTCCTCATTGCAATGTCCAGAAAATAATAAGAAATCTTTTACTGAGCTTTATTTTCTAGTTTCTCTCCTTTTTGCCAGTTTCAAATATTTCATTCCCACTCCTTGAAGTAACAGACAGCTTGCTTTGCAGGCAGTTTCAGTTCCCTGCCTCTACAAGCAAGACCTAATACACTTGTACAATCATAGCGGTTTAATTTGTTTCTCTCCTTTCTGGTGTTATTTCTTATATGGTATCATCCTACATTTTTCAAAATTTATTTCACATTATTTTAATTTAGGAACTTCCCAGATGGGATGTGAGAAGAGGGCAACTAATCAGTCTAGAGAAACTGTTATTGTTGTTGTTGTTTTAAATGTATTAGTTGCCCAACTCCAATGGATTCTGGACAGGGAACTCTGAAATCAGATCCTACTGCAGTGCCCAAACTGATGAATATTTTCCCCATGGACTAGTCATCTGCTGAAAAGAGATGATTGCCAAGCCAGGGAGGAAAGCCAATAATCTTGTCTCTAGTAGCTGGCACACTAAAGGAATAGGACAACATCATTCATTGTCAAAAGAAAGACAGAATCGGATGAACAATGGGCAGATCATATCCTAGGCTAGTGTTTACTGTTTTTACTCAACAATAGTGATTTGAGTGACAAAAGGTCCTCCAAACCCTGCAAACAATAATCTGGTCCTATTGGATATCCCCAGCATTTTATTCTCAGAAGGAAACTACAGTTTAAAAAATGAGATTTTTCCCCCCCCAGGCTGGTTTAAAGATTCTAAATTAGGAAGACACTTTTGTAAAGCACATTTGCACTTGGCTGCTTCCTTTCCTGTATGGGATGTTTACATTAAAGGCATTGCTGGATACAGAAAATAGGACATTCCATAAAACTGTCAAAGCACACATTGATTCTCTATCTGTTGTTGCATGAGCTGTTCAAGCCTTCGTTATTTCTTTGCTATATCCCTAAATATGCCCAATCCTAGCAACTATCTTGTATATGAGGTGAAGCTTACAAGGTACTTCTCAAAGCAACTCCACATAAAATTCATTATGTAACCCAATCAACAGAGCATTGATCCTATCTTTCTTCAGATGATGCCACAGCAAGATGTTGAAATGCAGTCTGAAAAAAAGTAAGGTTTCACATGAAAGGCCCCAAAGAACCACCAATAGAGGAATGATTTTAAGGCTGCTACAATAATGCTCTGAATGTTGCTAATATCTACTATCTCTGTTCTATCATTCCATTGTTCTGAACCCAACAGAGGACTCAAATGTCATAAGAATATCTGGAAGACTTATAGAAAACTGAATTGTGGGGCCAAGAGCAGGAGAATCTGTTTTTGTGCATTAACCCTGCCAAGTGAGTAAACAGTTCATACATGTGACATGTATATGGAAGCAAACCAGTGAAAGCTTGTAAAACTTATTCCATTACTGACATCTTAAATCCCTGGATATAACAAGACATTAAGAAGCAGGAATAGTGGGGACATTATCCTTCAGGGGAAATACAGCCTTTCCTTTTTAGGAAAGGCTGAATGTCATACAGAGAGCTAAATATTGCATTTCTAAAATCAGGAATTAAACATCCTCAGTTCCTTTGTCTTATTAGGCCCAAGTCTCACTTTACTAGACTTTATCCAGCCCCTCTCTAGTTCCAGATTCTGATGTAATGCTCTGCAGCCTTTCTCGATTCCAGTTAATCTGGCTAAATTACATCTATTATAATTTCTGAAAATAATAATGCATACACACAGGACAGGGCAATACCAAACCTCAATTCCCCTGAAATTATATAGGTGAATTAGCGCTCTTCCCTGACATCCTTATTTGCAGTTGCAAACTCTAGTAAAGTTCCAGACTACCTGGTAATTCTTAGCAAGTATAACTATATGGTGGCTAGCCTCCTTTAGGAGGGTATACATACTAGGCATCGGGGAATAAAGTAGACAAGCTATACTAACTGTAGCCCTTTAGATTGTATGAGGTCAGATAGATACTGGAAGATGTGGTCAGTGGAATTTGTAGCAAATTGCAATTATGGCAAAGTGACACAGACTTCATGATGACATCATAAAAAAAACATGACTACATACTTAAATTAGTGTTTTGAATGATTTTGAAGACCTGTTTTGTTTTTGTTTTTTTGGCCAGGCCTTTGGCAAGTGTGTCCCTTTTAGGTTGTCTGAGTTTGTTTATTGATGCTACCCAGTTTGCCACCATTCATTCCTCTGTTCTTGTTTATTATTGTATTGTTTCACTAGTTTTTAGTGTTCTTACTCATGAACAGTCTGAAGCCCTTAGAGTCAGGCAGTATACAAATTAATAAAATAAGAAAAAATAAAGTACATATCATGCAAAAATGTAAGTTGCAGCATTGGCTGGATGACATCAGGCACATGTCATCATTTGTTCCTCCTTCCCTCTCTGTAAAAGTAGCACAGATGTGGTTGATTGCAACATGGTCGAAGGTAGTGACCATGTATATGTGGCTGAATTAAATTATTTCCTCATACGCATTCCTTAACATTATAAGATCTGATTACTGCACTCCTGAAACTTTTTGGCAATAGCTGGCTACGTTAGTTAGTTAGAGCAAACAGTTCTTGACTTATTTTCTGTAAGGATTTTCAGTCCTGATTTTTAACCTATAACTGGATGTATAAAACATGTCATCAATCCATGTTTCTCATGTCATACCTGACAAGAGATTTATGAGACAAGCCTTTCATGTGCTCAGGCCCCAGCTGCCACACTGGCAACAAATGTAAACTAGGTACTTTTGTGTTAAATTAAGAGTGGATTGATCAACATGGCCAGGGTAAACACAGTTTTTTAAATCAGCTTGGATTACAAAGTGGAGTGGTGATTTGTGTGTCTACCTGTTAAATCAATCTGCACGTTTCCAAACAAATGCACAAAATGTACAGTGAAGGTTTGGCCAAACTGCTCAGCATGTATGATACAGTTGCATGACTCACTATTCAGTGTTGTAATCAAATCCATCCATCTCATGATTTATTACACAGTTGCCTGATTTATAGTTCAGCATCAACTTATAAGTCAGTCTCATTGCTTATCCATCAGCACCTTCCAACTTGGAAAACTCAGGAATAACTTTGGAATTAATTGTGTTACCTATAAAGTTACTGACATGACTTATAAATTGCCATATGGTCAATAAATCAACGAGACACCTTAATAATCCATCATATTTTTTTAATCTGAATTTTGATATATCTTATAAATCAGGATTCTATTTGAACATCTAATCTGTTCTTTGGGAGAATAAAACCAGTATGAGTGTTTGTGTAACATTTTCACTGTAACTGGCCATTCTAACATGCTTACAAAAGCTAATTAATCTCTGTTCTACAGTACCACAACTGAGTAGTACTACAGTAGACAACTATGCCCTTGTTATTAACAATCTTAAAGAAACATTTATAGATGTCAGTTTCTCATCCGTGCATCCACCCATTAACACATTTGGGTATGAAAAAAATAAAAATAAAAGAGGCTGCCAACATAAACTTCAGTCTGATGGATACTGTGCTAAATTGTAATGTAGTTTATTTGCTTCTGCCATGCTGTGACACTATGAACTAGCCTGCAAACTATGGTTTCTAGTACAGCTGCATAGCCTCAACTTCCAGAGCTAAATACAGCCCCTAAATCCTGTAGGTTTGTTCCTTCTCTGGAGACATCAATAAGTTTTTTATGAAATTATAATTTTTAATTTGGTACAAGGAAAAAGGTATTAAAGACATACCCGGAGAATCTACATTAATTATATTTTATTTTAATGACCTTTGAATGGAAATGAAATGAAATTTTGGGTATTTCTTTTCTTTACCTCATATATTACAACTCCCCATGCCTTCTGTTGGACACCACTCAGCCAATTTTCATTTTTAAATAAGTGCTATATGTGTGAAATCAATAGCCAAATGTATGTGAGCCCAGCTCTACACTCTCTTTTTATTCCCATTATTCATAATTTGTTGTATATAATATGATCTCACTTCTATCTGAGTTTCCTTATCCTTATTCTTGATTTGTGCTCTGGAGCATCTTTCAAAGCCTGACACCTCTATGACTATGTACTTGTGATAATCTTGAATATTTTGATAGCTTGTACATTTTTTTGTGAAAATGTGTGGAAATATCCCACTAATAAAGCTTGTTCTTGGAGTACTGAATCAATAATGCCAAAAATTATATTTAATGACAATATGCTAATTTTTAAAAGTACCATTCTAACTTAAACTGTTCTTTACACTATATACAGCAGAATAAGAAAATATTGAAGATTTTTGTGATGGAAAAATACAGAAATATTTCACTATCAGAAGTGTTCACCAGGACAAGCTTTATTTACCATGAATTTTCAGCTTGCCTTGTTTACATAAATAAAATTAATTTTAGACTACCTTACACTTTCTAATGTATTTTTGACTAGGCTTAACCCATTCTATTTTTGTTATTCTCAACATTTATGTTACATTTGTTATATGAAAAAAAATGTGTAAGAGTGTGAAAAGTGATTAAGACTGTTTTACAGATAAGTGTTAAAAATCAAGACAAAGCAGAAAACAGTTTCATAAATGAACTTTCTCATCCTTATTCCATTATGTATTAGGTTGGCTAAAAAGATATTTGTGCAGTGTCCTCAGTACCAGCAGAAATGTGAACTTCATTTGAGCTCAGTACAACATCTATGCTCAAGAGATGTGTAGAGATGCCACGTTGTAAATTTAATATATGCTAGTTGAGCTTTTAGATGAAAAAAAGAATGGAATAAAGAGGTAACAAACAACAACTAGGGAGATAAATGAAAGCAATTAATATGCTTGTGTGTTTATATGCTTGCACACAAATATCCTGAGAAAACTCCAAGCTTACTTAAACTCACAACCCCCAAACAAGCAAAACTATCCTACAGAACATTTCACAGGAATAGAATATTATTAAGTAAACCTATCTCTCCACAAATGTGGTTTATAATGAATGTGTGTGTATACAATTGAGTGTGTGTTTTTGTTTATCTGTTATCTATCTATACAGGTGCTCCTTGTTTAATGACTGCTTTGTTTAGTGACCATTCATTAGAATGGCGATGAAAAAGTAACTTTGTGAGCCAATCTTGCATTTACAACTTTTGCACATCTGCAAAGCAAAGGAAACCTGAAGTAAGGTCATAAACTTTTGTTTAACAACTAAGTTGCCAGTCGCAATTATAGTCCCTAAAGTCTTTCTCTTCCTCTACTCTGCTTATGTAGAAGAGATGGCAAATGTCTATGTCTACTTGCTCTTTCCCAACTGCTTAAATGCCCCAAAGAATCTCTTGTGAAATACCAGTTCCTATTATTATTTTAATGCAAGACTGTGAATTCCTTTTCCTAAAGATTTTGCTTCTCTTGGGTCCTGGTGAGTATATGTCTCTATCTATATGTCCATCTTGAGAATAACACTTCTGTGCACAGGTATTACATATTTTTGAGAAAGAGGGTTACTCTGTTTCGGTCATCTGTTCATTCTGCATCTCAGTGTTACTGAAGGATCTGCACTTGCCAGAACTTTGCCAATGAAAAGTGAGTCAGTTGCATATCATTTTCCTAGATTAAATCAGGTATGCTGTAATCAGGGTAACGATGCAACACACAAAATTAAACTCCCTCAACCTGAACTATTCCATTCCACATTGCTGATGGTGAAGTACAAAGAGGTTGATTAAGGCATACATAACAAGTTTTACTCTGGAAAGCTAAGGGCAGTGTTCAGGCTGTTGAAATTGTATACTGGCTATCTCAATGAGGCTAATGAACAATAATATTCTTTGTTTCAAAGCAATTCAAGTAAATGCCGGATCACATATTTATGTACTAAGTAGCAAAATAGATGATTTTGTTTCAGTAAATCTTTGGCAACATATTTTATTTCATTGTTTTATTATTTGCCTGCATGTTCGAGAGGCATTTATGTAACATTTCACTGAATTACCTGGATGTACTATAGCGTCTTTTGTTGGTGTGGCTCAGGAGAGGCACCAGACCATACTCTAACAGTTCATAAGGTTCTACGTGCCAATTGTGTGCAGAGTTTGAGCATTGGCAGCTTTGAATGGAATTAGACAACCCTGTGACCTATTGGGTCATTCATCAAGAGAACATTAGTGCATTCTTATGTGACCAAAATGAACATTAAACATATTTCTTTTATCCCAATGCTGGATGGTATCATTATTCTTTTTCTTCCTTGTCCAGACCAAACTTTATACCGCCAAATGAAGCCACCTTCTTGGCTTTGTCGTTGACCAATAATAAGTCATTATTGGTACATGTTTATAGTAGTAACCGACATAACAGCAGATGGCCTGGGATCTGTGTCCCTCTGCATTCACACAGCATGTTGTTATCTGCTAACAGCCTCTACTTGGGCATTTACACTTAGGCACTCCAATCCTCAGCCTATTCGGGGTCCTCCAAGTAGCATGAGGGAAGTCGTATCCCTCAGCCATATCCTCCTTTAATGTTTTTCCTTGCTCAATGGTCTCCTACCTCCAACTTTTCATTCTGGTTTGCTCTTGCATACCCTGAAGAATGTTTCTTCTTTCCATAAAGCTTTTCCTAGATCTGAGTCAGCAGGCTTGGGGCATATGTTTGCTCAGGATATGTCAAGGATCATTCTCTTGCTTAGTTCTTTTGGAGTCTCTGCTACTTTTGTCAGAGTGCACGCAGTGTGACTAGGAGCAAATACAGCAAACAGGTTTGTATTTACAAATAGTGGTTTTTATCCTAAAAAGCATATATACATACAAGTACTTTTATACAGTCCTTGATATACAGGAGCGAGCAGTAACCCTTCTTCACCTGAGCACATACTAAGAGAAAGAAAGAAGACATGCCCCCACAAGGTCTGTTTTATATTGCAGCCTCTTAAAGTGTTAGCAGTCCAATAACCCTGCTGATTCATTGCTTCTGTTGCATCAGCATTATAACTTTACAGCAGCTGGTCAGCTGTTAAATTAGCATTACCCTGACAACTTCTCTCCTGGGCTGAGGCAATGCCAATGAGAGGGTATAATTGCTCAGTTGGTATAGGTTTGAGGCATCTGATCACTAAATGTACTGTTTCTTTGTTAGCAATATCAACTTGATTTACGTGTGCAGATGTGCACCACACTGGAGCACCATATTGTGCTGGAGAGACACCCAGAGCCAAAGTTGATGTGTGCAACATGGATGGCTAAATTGCCCATGTATAGTTTATCCATTTTCTGATCATTGTTCCTCAAGCTGATTTTAGCCTTAGTGTTCAGACAATACTGTTTAAAAGAGAGTGGTCCTGTTGAGTGCAATGCCAAGTTACTTCGGTGTTGGACAGTGGTGTAATCAGTCCCTCTGCCACATAACATCCAGCTCTTCTTTTGCATCTTAATTTGAAGGTGGAAATCACTTGGGTTTTGTTTGGGTTGGGCTTCAAATGGTTGATCCTAATTCCTCAAGTGCTGCCGTAAGTTTCCCAACTATCTCATCAAAAGTTGGGGCCACTACTGAATTGTCTGTATGGTCTCATGATCATTTAAAAAGAATGGATATCATAAATAAAAATAATAATTTTAGTGGCAAACAAATTTCAACAATGAGTCAATATTTACTTACCTAAACAGACAAACAGAATGACTACAGATGAGCAAAAAAGCAATGGGAATGGGAGTGACTTCTGACTTCTTGCTGGCTTCCCCATTAATTTTCTGTTAAAGAAACTATTAAGAAGCATTAGAAATCATAATGATATGATCACAGGGACACTGCAATACCCACAACTTTGTGAATAAAATTGGTGTAAACTTTGGGGAAATTTCAATTCCACAGGAGTAATATGTCCGGGGTTATTTTACTCATTTTCAGGTTACAGAATTTTACTCATCTTGATTCAAAAATTGCTGTGGTATGATACACCATTTGATGAATAGCCTTTTCAAAGGAAAGGCTGGTATCTAAACTTTGACTGACATCTGCATGCCAGGGGCACATTCAAAAAATGAAATTGGGCTAAATCAAAAAGTAGGGCAGAAACAGGAGCACCAGCAAGGAGAGTAAACAAAAAAGAAATAAAGTGATGTTTATGACTGCACAGCTGAAACCTCAACTTTTTTACATACACAATATTAAAAAGGGCTTTGATCTCCTGGCTACAACCTCCATCTTCACTTTTGGGGTGGGCCTCCCCACGCTTTGGATATCCCTTGGTAGAGGCAAAAAAAAAGAGGGGGAGAAATTGCTTCAATTTATGTAGCTTTTGAAATTAATTAAAATTAAGAGAATTGGATCCAGTTAATACAATGATTGCTCATATATTTAATAGTTAATATAGTTTCCATCACATTAAAAATTATAATGTGACACTATCAGCAGTTAAGCCTGTATATTTTATAACAGCAAAATTCATCTATTTGCTACCTTTCATTACAATCTCTCTCTCTTTTCTCTCTTTTCTCTTTTCTCTTCTCTCTTCTCTCTTCTCTCTTCTCTCTTCTCTCTTCTCTCTTCTCTCATCTTCTATCTCTTTCTCTTGCTGAAAACTTCAGGTCTTCTGAAGAAAAAATAACTTTCATAGTTGATCCCACAATTATGCGATAAGAAAATGGATCTGTATGGCAAAGAAAAAACAGCCTGGAACGTAACCCAAGAACTAGTCTGCATATTACTGGATGCACTGACATTCTTCTGGTATTAAATCTTTGGACACAAGCTGATAGGAAAAATGGTGGCCGTGAATACCTATTAACAAAAACGCCTGGCTCTTCCTTTTTGCTCTTGTAGAGCACTGATGGGCTTTTCCCACAATTTCATTTTCCCTTTTTCTGTTCACTCATCTTAATCCAATAATATTTTTATTTTTTAAAGACCCATTTTCATTTCAACCTGTTTACTGCTGTCAACTCATCTTTTTGCATCCACCAATTCCTTTTCTTCCCTGCCTGCCTTCTTAAAATATCACCTCTTTCTCTTCCAAATATGAATTCTTAAGACCCAATGCAGAATCTACCATGGTCAAGAATATTTTTCTTCACGACTTTAATCATTAATTCAGAAGCCTCTGACTACATGCAGGAATATATCCAACATTTTTGTAGGACTTCTGGTGACATACAATTACTTTTCTTCGTTCCCTACAAGAATTCAGCAGCACATTAGAAGAAAAGCAATAGACTCTCTCCATATTAGACTAAGAAACATTATGTTAAACCCTGAAAATTAAAGCGGTAACTGAGAAAAGAAGGTATATAAGTAACTTTGCTAAAGGCAGCATGGATACCGCACCTTAACAATTAAGCAAAACTAAGCTTGTGAGGTTCAGAGCCTTCACAATTTAAAGTAAATAAAATTTATAAAATTTCTATGAATAATGCAACGATTGGGAAGTTAATGTCAGAGCTCACCTAAACCTCAATTGTGTGTCATGATGGCATATTGTTTAAATTTGCATTCAGTGGTGACATATCCTGAAATTATTTTAGATAGGACCACTATTGCCATTGCATAGAAATATAGGCACAGGCAGCCTCAGTATTGCTTAACTGGAGATGGCCTGAAGGCATAGGATGAATATATCTTCTGTCGGTTATATGGACAATGGTGCCAGTGCCAGGGATGTGGTAGCAACAGGAACTTATGCCACAAGCTTTGACTCATAAACATACTAGCCTTTGGTCAGTGGACAGAAGTGGCAAATCTATCTGACCAATTTTGCAGAGTATGCAATGTAAAAGGAAACAGCATTGTTCAAAAAAGCCTCCTCATCAACATCAACCAAGAAAAAAGAAAAAAAAATAGAAAATTTAAAATATATTTACAGATTTGAAGCTTGTATAAAGCCATAAAAAAGAATAACAATAACACATTTAAAAACATGTTATATATATCAGCTTTCCCAGGTAGACAGCAAAGACTACTAGATAACCTAATTTTATTTTACTGTAAGCTACAATAACAGAATCTTGTAGGACTGAAAATACAAATCTTCCACAGTGTCCTTTAAAATCCAAGGAATGGGGTGTGTGTGTGTGTGTGTGTTCCACCAACTATGTAGATGTGGTCTATGCCCTCTGTTATCTGACCATTCCATAGGCAGCATCTATTCCTGCTTCTACCAAGGTCTTTCTCGTATACTTATATACATAGAGAGATTGTATCTCAAGGAAAAATACAAATATTTCAAACACCTATTTTAAATATGTCTTTCCATAATGTTATTTTTATAGATGAAGATATCAATTTGGCAAAGGATTGTTAAATTATTAATAAACAATGACCAGAACTGAATAAAATCTCATTATAGAGATCTCCAGTGTCCCCCAATTTTGTCAAAATTCTCCTCATTTTAATACCCCTGATGTAATGAAATATATATTTTATTTTTCCATCTGTTACCTCATCTAACATAGAACAAACTTTTTTGAGGATGGTATTATTTGAGAAGCTAGCTGGGACGCTGGAAGACTGGTTTGTAACCCTCTTTCTTACTGCTCCTCAACCAAATTCATGAGTTTGCCATGACATTGTAGACAGAAAGCAGATGGCAGCATATTGCCTTAAATAGATCTTTTTCTCCAACTATTGTGTTGTGCAGTTAGGACCTATACACTTCATTCTCTGCACAGAATTATTAAACATAAAATGTGCAAGGGAGCATATATAGGTAATTCTTTAAATGTCTCCATGGTATCAATCAATTTGTCATAAATTACATATGGAAATGTAAAAACTAATCAGGCAGGAATGCATGCAAAAGCCAAATGTGAAGCAGTAAAAGATGAATATATACAAATTCAATGAATACATTGAAGAGAGTTTGCATACATCAAGGAGATTTTTGAAGTAGTTCCTCTAGTAACACAAGCAGCATAAAGCTGTGTTGCTAATAGACTGGGAATAGTTGCCAGTAAATATTTACATGCAGAGCATTTGATGGAGAAACACAACTCAAGGCAAAACAGTTTCAGATTTTTCATCGGAATCAGCACTGAGCTTTTCTTTCTTCTATCACTTTCTTCCCTGTGGAGAAGAAGATCGCAGAATTAATGTTATCCACTGAACATTTTGCCTGAAAGGAAACTTCCTGATTCAATTAGTCTGATAACTGTTGTGCTTTTAAAAATGAAAATACTCTTTGCATACATTACGCCCTTGGAAGAAATTAACAAAGCAATGCCAGTTTTAGTGTTGGACTAGGCAAAGCAAATGGTATCAATACCTTTAATCTAATAATTATGTCACTTTCTTCCTCTCTTTCAACAGGTATAGTTATTCCATAACTTTAACCATGTAATATTTGCATGGATAAAGAGAAATAGTGATGTACAGAAAAGACTCTGCTTATTTCCTGCCACAGTATTACTAGCAAGAAACAATTATGCAAGGTCGGCCAATACTGTCTTTGTACTGCACACCAACTGGGTATCTCAAGACAGATTTAAGTCTGATTTTACAGGAAGGTAAAACACGGTGATCCTTTAAAAATCTCTTCACTCTTCTATGATAGGTTCTTTATCTATCATTTCTACTTTTAACTGTGGCTAAATGCAGGAACTGTAATATGTAGTAGGTTTCTTGATATAGTTCAGGGGTCAGCAACCTGTGGCTCTGGAGCCTCATATGGCTCTTTCACCCCTCTGCTGCAGCTCCCTGTCGCTCAAAATATGGATCACAGCTGCCAATGTGTGACACCTGCTGGCACACGATTTATTGAGCTTTTCGACTCCTGGTAGGCCAACCATGGGTAAATTCAAGAAACGAAATGTTTCAGAAGAAAACAGAACATATAATTATGCTAGTTTTGTGGCCGCTCAGGAAATAGTCAGGCACGGGAAGGGTTTTGTGGCTCCCTGTATCTTCTTTTCTGTGGGAAACGGGTTCAAATGGCTCTTTGAGTGTTTAAGGTTGCCAACCCCCAATATAATCATGATTGCACCTCCCATCATGCTTGGCCAGTACTGATGATGATGAAAAATGGCAAGAATTGTAATCCTATGACACTGCCTACTCCAGCTATTAGTTAGATGCTGTAAGATGTGTTTTGACTCTAAGACTAATGGCTACTATTGGATGAAAGATTTTACCTTTCTTCACAGGTATGAGATTGTCCTGAGATGGGAGAAGAGTTTAAATGGTTACATAGTTTTCCCCATTAATGCTTGTCCTTTGTTTTACTCATCCTGATAATCTGTCATAATCAAACCATTTATTATTTCAAGTAGTTGTCTAAGATATAATACTTATGAAACTTTTGGTTACGTGTCCTTTTTAGTTAAGATATAAATGTTTATTTTTATTATAACTCTTATTAGTCTTTCTTGGAAATATTCTTACCCAGTTATGCTAACCATGTTTTTTTTGTGATTGTTGTTTGCTATAATGTAAACTATAATATTTTCTAAATTGTTTTGAAAAAAAATTAAATATGAATTTTACTCTACCTAAGGCCTGGCTATAGAGCAGGATGTGGAAACAAATGAAAAAGAATGAAGCTGCTTTACTCCGAAATACTTCGGTGGTACAACATGGATCAGATGTATTGATTATTCTATATATGAATGATAATATTTGCTACTCTCTGGGTGCCTTTCTGAAATTTTAGAAAGGTCCACTGAGCCTGTAATTGTTTGCACAATGGAATCAGATATAAATAGCTTTATGATATTTGTGATGCTGTCTGATGAACTACAGCAAATATCTGTGTTGCCATATTACTGATTAACCCACAATTATTCTGCTCTTAACCTTCACTCTCCCCATAAGAATCTGGAATGAAATAGTAGCCTATTTAATTCCTATGTGTTAAGTTTGTCTTCTTCTTAGTTTGGTCTGGTAAATGTAGAACCTGTGAAACTTAATGATGGAATTGTTTATAGAGCCTTAAGCATTGTGGTGTGATGTTCAAAATATTGGACTAAGACCTGGGAGACTCAATTGAAATTCACTCTTAGGCAGATATATTGGAATGGTATATATGTCTACAGATATGGTAGATTAGACTTCACTGTTTCCCTCAAATAGAGATCCCTCTTACAAGCAGGGACTTTTGCAGATATCCACACCCATACTACCTACTTACAAGCAGGGACTTTTGCAGATATCCACACCCACACTACCTACTCCTATTTCTTGCCCCCAACTATTCTTTTACAGAGAATCTTCCACTCTGTACAATTAGTCAGGAGTAATGGTCTGGAAAACCCTCAGATTTTGGTTTACTTGTCTTTTTTGTAACTAGTGGAGCAGACAGCTACACACATGGTATGCATGTAATATGTGGTAGGCAAAATTCCCCATTGGAATGAATCTACTGACTTCCTGGAAGATATCAGTTGTTAATTATGTTTAAGATTAAGGGTAGATTAAGCAGGTGATTAAGTACTGGACACAAGGGATAATACTACGAATCCTGCAGACTTTAATTTGGACAGGAAAATGGCCTACAATGCAGGTAGAACAAAATTAGACTGAAGTTTAAAAAAAGAAGGAAGGAAGGAAGGAAGGAAGGAAGGAAGGAAGGAAGGAAGGAAGGAAGGAAGGAAGGAAGGAAGGA
>JANHFL010002576.1:150691-162678 GCA_032468155.1 Oxyrhabdium leporinum | reverse complement strand
TTGAACCGCTAGATTGAATCAGCAGAAGTGGCCTGCAGTTCAACACTCTAACCACTGCGCCACCTAGGCTCTAATGTAGTAAGTTTATTATGTACATGAGCAAATTTAAAACAAATCTCTTGCAGCATGTGCATTAGCATTATGGTGACTACCCTGTGATAGAAAAAACAACAACACACCCTATGTTCTCAGCATGATCATTTAACCTCATACATACTCTCAAACTAATCCACGCAAAACACAACAGAATGTTTTCTGTAATGGAAGTGGGGAAAAATAAAGGGGAAGGAGAGAACTGAGAATAGGTAATGAAAAAACACAGGACAAATAGAAACACAAAAAGGCAAGGTAAGGTGATAAGAATTCTGATATAGTTTATTAGTGTGGCATATTTAATTGGCCACTGTCACACTATTCAATCACATTGTCACTGCTCTCCATATATGGAAATAAAGTTGCACCATACTATCAATGGACAATCCCAAAAGCTGTAACCAAACCAAACCAAACCCAGAATATTGATAGAATCAATAAAGACTTGTCTCCTTTAACTGTCTTCTATTTTTAATTAACCAGTACTGAACCATACAATTTTCAGATCCATTGAAAACCTACTTTTTGAGTCAGGCTCCAACAATTTTAATTTCAATATTATAATTTATTGGGCTTCCTAAATTTTATTTCTTAATCTCCGGAGAGCAAAAATAAGCTTTGGAGTAAAATTGACTTTTAAAAACTATTGTAATAGCATATTTCAGAATGTTAGCATTAGCTTATGGAACCATATAGAGCATTGTTGTTATTCTTTCCAGGTAATTATTTTTCAAAGAAAAACCACAGGATCAACCACTGGCACCTGGCCCTGGAATATAATAAACATCCTCTAACCTAATTGAATCATTAATAATTGTCATTCTGCAGAGTCCTGAGTCCTTTCCTGACAGTTAAGTAATGACCATAGAAGGGTGTCCTAAAAAGCAGTATAAAAAGTCTGTCTAAACTCACTGAATAGTAAAATATAAGAATTTGGGAGGGGGCACTTATAAGTTCTTCTCAATTAGCCCATTACCAACTAGTTCTTTCTCAGAATGGCACAGTATGATTCTTGAGGAAGTATGCAGGTCTGAAGACTCTATCTATCCATCCAGTGTCAGTTTTCTCCAGTTTCTCATTTAGTACTTTAATGTTTCGGGTTTTGACAATGTTGCTGGACTCTGATACTCTGCCATAACTGTGATACCAAAATGCATATGTATATAGCATAGGATTGCCATTTATGGATTATATATTTTGGGAAGCTATCTATTTTGATTCCATGGGATAATTTGCAACATTCATTTCTGAAGTAGCCAGTCACAGTGATTAAGGCATGATTTGATTCATAAACTCAGCAATGTATTTCCAGGGTACTTTTGCTAAGCATGCAAATGATATCTAATCAGAATGCAGAACCAAGTCAATCTGATCAATTCTGCATGCTAAAATATTCTGCATAACTTTTTAATGTCTCGTTCTTGTTCTTATCCAAAGTCATATCAGTTGTTGATATAATACTCCTTGACAGATCTTTGTTGTTGTTGTTAAAGACAAAGAATATATCACCAGGGGAAATACCTTTATCTTCTTCATCATGTATTTCAGGTAGGAATATGCAAAAATTTAAATTTACATTTATTTTGTCATTTCACAGGATAGTAGCTCAGAATTCATTACTGTATTAAAAAGCTGAATCAAGAACTTACTTCTGCTTAAGTTGCTTTTTACTTGGCTTAAATTAGGCTAATTAAATGGTCCATAAAGATTATAAAGTTGATAGAGAAGCTCTTTGAGTGGAGGCAGAGAGTGAGAAATTATCAACTCAATCTTTTGTAGTTTCTATTGTGGGACATGAACTCCTATCTGTGATGACTTATTCTAGCAAATTCTTTTCTTATATTTTAGTGTATAATCTTGTGTATAGTCTGTGTTGCCATGCCTCACTGTATATTTCCCAGCACATTTGACACCATATAAAATTCTCTTGTTCTTATTTGTTTCCCCTTGAATCTCCGAGGGGTGAGTTACTTGAGATGTTGTGAGGCCACTGAGTACATTCCTTTATGATAAATATTACTTATTAATTTTATTTCCCATCTTTTTTTGGGGGGGGATCTCAGAATAACACACATGGTTCCTTTCATTTCTAAAAATAATGTGAATTGTGGAAGAGTTGAGGAGATGAAATAAGAGAATGGGTGTCTAGAAAGCCACCAATGTCCAGGAGGCCTGGAGAACCTTCTGCAGGGATGCGTGGAGGAATTTGTTCAACATCTGTTGGACAAAAATTGTTTGAAGATTAGGTATATGGTAATGGGCATCCATTCTGTGGATAAATTTAAGGTTTCACACCATTGTGATAATTAGGAACTTCTGCAGTTTGTGATTTTAAGCAGAAGAGGGGCAGTTTATCTCTTCAATTGCTTTTCAAAATGATTTCCCCAATTTTTCCTCCCCCGCACTTCTTCTCATCATTCATTTGCCTCAAATATTGTTAAGGTTGTTTTATACTTAAGTAACTCCCATTTGGGGGAAAAATACATTCTGCTGAACCAGGGATTGTCCCTTTGTGGATAGAAGCTGGACTTTTTTAAAAAATGGGGTAGTTACTGATGGCTGTAGGAATTGTGGCTGAGAACATCATAACATCAGTGAAGTGAAAGTAGTATTTTCAGTCCATTTGAAATGGTGATTTAGGGTGTTTTTCTATGTGATTGTCAGAAATCAATCAATCAATCAATTAGTACTGCCTATTTTCTTTCAGCCTTCTGAAATCGAGTGCTTTTGTGATGTACTAGATTATCAGATAAGCTAATGAGAATTAATATGCAAAATATGTAGAGAGCATCATATTTTGGAAGCTTTATTAGAGTTGTATTAAAGAAATATATATTTGATTGATTGAAAGCAATTTATCTTTTGTACATTTATCATATAGCACATTGAATATACTACACACACACACACGTTAGATATTGTATCCATAATAGTAGTTTGAGATCCTTTGTACAGAGATGCATGTATTCAAACTGTTTAAAATTTTAAATGCCTTTGTTGAGATCAGCTAGCTTTCCAGTATTATGAATTCAAATCTTGTCTCCTTTCCAAGTTAATTTGTCTCTTTTAATATGTTCTAGAATGAATTCTCATTTTGAATCTATGTTAAAGGAAAACAGGTAAATAAGAAATTTGTATTTTTTCAGTAAATCAAATTAATTGCATTATTTGCCCTGAAATAATTGCATGACTATATGCAATATTGTCACATAAGAAGCAATGTTGTTATCAACAAGCAGAAAATCCAGTCATTTTTTGTCAGCAGTGAGCCAAGTATTTATATAATTTCACCACCAGTATTTGTAATCCTCAAATATTCCAGCTCAAAATCTTTCATATCTAGTGTACAATAAATAGCATAATTATTGTGCAATATTATAGAAAAAAATATGAAGAAGTGTTAATATATTAACAACACGCAAGTCTAGTCAAAAAGCCCTAGCAGGACTTTCTATTGCCATACTGGATTGAATTGGCTCTGATTGCTAATGTGCAAGATAAAAATTGTTATGTGGTATTTGCTTTAAATTGTTCTATGAATTCTCTGTACACACATCTTGTTATTTTCTTTTATAGCAAAAATAATACGCAAAACAGAAAGACAGAAAAGTGAATATCCAACACTAACAATGAAAACAACAACCAAAAAAATCTTGGGCACAAAAAAGAAAAAAATCCCAAATGTCAAATACATTTAACATTAAACATAAAAAATCCACCCAAGCTATGTACATGCATGTCTTGACATGCTAACTGGGTTCATTGACATGCATGCATGGCAATGTATAGACACAATTTCTAAACAGGAGGTTATGCTATGTGCATTGTTCTATGCACTGCTTTAATTTACAGTCTGATCCAAGATAATCAGCATTATGAACATGTGTTTTTTTTGCTGATCACAGGAGGGAGCCTTGGAGCCTGTCAATAACCCCAAATTAATCAGTCAGAGAGCATCAGACTGGAGTTGCAGGACCATGGACAGCACCTTCGACAGATCACGCTTGCTAGCATGGACTAATATTGAGCCTTATTATCCCTTCCGTATATCACTCTCCTTTCTTGAAAAAATAAAAATATAAGGTGATAAGATCTCTGACCTATAGTTTAAAATGGCCCCATCAGGCATAATAATTCCTTTATTCCCAAATATGAAAGGCTGCTGTATATACAGTACTGGCTTTGATCCTTCTGGGCTGGAATGAGGTTTCTCTCTAACATTTTTCGAATCTAGGTCCGAACCAAGATCTGGCATTGCTACAGGTAGCTTCTCTTTTGAATCTGGGTCCTGCAGAGACTAGATCGTGGCTGAATGCTAAATCAGTCATTTATAACTTGTGCTTGTCTGGAAGAAGCTAGTTGCAAACCACTTCCATACTTTTGTCAAGAAAACATAGATATATCCATGTTGACTTTAGAAATCATGCTCAGTGTGAGGGTGGATATAATGTACAATGAGAGAAGCCAAATAAGAGGAATAGGCTTTTGATTTGATATGATTTTGCAGAAATATATAGTTTCCCTGACCTACTCCCCCGCCTTCATGTTTTTTATATTTTGTACAAGGGGCAGAGTTGAAAAAAGAGCAAAGGAACAGAACAGAAATATTCCAAAGACTCAATGGATGGGCCTGGCTCAGATAACCTAAGGGTTTTAAAAGAGAAAAGCCAGAGCCAGGAAGAAGAAGACATTTGGACTTTGAGGAAGAACTGGTTCTTCCCAGCACTCTCTTTAAACCCAATCCTGCCTCTAAGAAGTCAATGTGACTTTGCAAGAAATGGTAAGAACTGAGTATTACTATACAGAACTAAAGCCACTATACCACATAAACTTTTTAGATACATTTTCACATCCATTCCTCACCTTTCTCCTCCCCCTTCCCTCAAGTTAGGATGCTGAGCTCCGTAACTGTTTACCAAGCGGTAAGTCTTAAGCTTTGTGCTTAAGAATTTAGGAGTAGAACTCAAGTGTTGTGGCAGGGCTGTGCCTGAGAGGGAATGGAATGGATTATTTGGAGGGAGGGGGGGAGATAGAACCAGCATGTGACCGTGATACAGTGGGGCCACATTTGGTAAGAATATCTGAAACAATGCAAATGTGTAACTGGGAAAGACATCTCAGTTCTCACGTTGATTATGAAACAGGGTAAAACTGACTCAGAGACTCGACTGCTAAAGAAACCAAATTTGAGTAGTGTTTCTGACTGCTGGGTTTCTGTCAACCCTCGTATGGGACCCACAAATAATTGAAAGGGAAGCAAGTATGTGTGTACCTCAAGCCTACAGTTGAGCATAACAAGTTTACCTTTCCCATTACCTGCCTGCTCTGTAACTGTATTGCCCCCACTCACCCACATGTCAGGGTTGGCGTAGAGAGCTTTATTCAGTCTGTTCCTCCAACAATTCTATTTCAGGTTTTCAGCTAGCCCCCAGATGCAAGCTTAGCACAGTAATTGGCTCGCGAACAAGTAGATAAACAAAAGCAAAACAAATGTAAAGCCAAAACTAAAACAGCCTTGTAAATAAAGGTTTGCCTGGGCAGGTTCCAAAAATAAACATCCCAAATCTCCTCCAAGGTCCGGGCTCCACTGAGATTTGTCAATAAGTCGGGTGGTCCGGTTCCAGGCTTGCAAGGAGAAGTCACAGGAATTCTCCAAGCCAGGTATTCAGGGGGTCGTTTTCAGTGAAGCCAGCTATGAACAAGGTCCAGACTAACCTTCCAGGCAATGGCCAATTAGTCCACCCGACAGATAACCAGCTGCTCCAAATACAAACATAAAAACTCTCCACAACTGAACTAAATTCATGAGCTGCAGAGGTCCAGAAACACAAACAACCATCTGGCCACAACCCACACATGTTGCTTCCAGCAATGCCTCCCCTTGCCTGACATGCTAAACAGCCCTTCTCCGTGCAGCCCATTAAGCGGGGTGGGGCCTTTCCCCCAGCAATCTGGCAGATGTCCGCCTCTCTGCCCTGCGCATTCTAGCATCCACCAAGGCTGGCAGCTCCTCCCCCTCTTCCTCATTGGCCTGCGAGTTCTCCCCAGGCAAGGCATGCTCTGCTGGGAGCTAAGGGGCAGAAATACTGGATGTGCCAGGAATGCTCTCATTCTCCCTTGAGGCGTCTGAGAAAGATGTGGAGGAGCGTCATCCACAGGAGACATCATAGTAATCAAAAATGTACCGTAAGATTAGGGTGCTACTTATTAAATGTTTCTAACATGTTTTTTTTAAATGGAAAACACAATAAAACAATAGAATGCTGTAAATATATACATAGAACAGGAAAGATAGAAAACATAAAATCCACTATTCCAAAAAGCTACAGAAATGCCGTTGCCTTAACATGAGTGCCAGGCATCACATGCAATGCATCACCATCACCATTACTATGTATGATGACAATGATTGATGATGACCATTGGCATCAAGAATAGCACCAGCAGTTAGGAATGAGGACAGTAGGAAACAAATACAGGTGGTCCTCAACTTACAACAATTCATTTAGTGACCGTTCAAAGTTACAGTGGCACTGAAAAACCATTTTTCACATTTAGGACCATTTCAGCATCTCCATGGTTACCTGATCAAAATTCAGACACTTGGCATCTGACTCATATCTATGATGGTTACAATGTCCTGAGGTCCTGTGATCACCTTTTGCGACCTTCTGATGAGCAAAATCAATGGGAAAACCAGATTCACTTAAGAACTGTGTTACTAACTTAACACATGCAGTGATTCTGTGAACTGTGGTAAGAAAAGTTCTAAAATGGAGCAAAACTCACTTAACAAATGTCTCACTTAGCTACCAAAATTTTGGGCTCAATTTAGGTCGTAAGTCAAGGACTACCTATAGTCTAATGAAACAGAAATTGAATCTATGTCAGCCCCCATATATTTTCACATATTCAGTCTGCTCAGCAGTTTATTTGGAAACAGAAAAGAAATAAGACAGTAATTTCAGACTTTAAATTATCCCAGTGAGAATTCTTTCTCTTAAAGAGTTGTGTTGGCACAGTGAGTAGAATGCAGTATTGCAGGCTAATTGTGCCCGCTGCCAGCAGTTCGATCCTGACTGTCTCAAGATTGACTCAGCCTTCGACCTTTCCAAAGTCGGTAAAAGGAGGCCCCAGGTTGTTGGGGGTGATGTGTTGACTCTGTAAACCACTTAGAGAGGGCTGTAAAGCACCGTGAAGCAGTATATAAGTCTAAATGCTATTGCTATTAAAACATAACTTTGTATCAAATGAATATAGAATTCAGATTAAGCACAGTTTCTCACTTTGTCAACCATATATACCATCTACCCAGATTGTCTACTAAAAATGCTACTGTGGTCCTGTTGCTTTTTTGAGACAGCATTTAGTCCCATAGTATCAGGCTGTTTCAATTTATCAGGGTTTGTGGACTCTAGGTTTCACTGATTAAGCATTGCCACCTATTAGGTTTCCAGAAGAGTACCCTCTCTGTACTAGTACTTGCCTTCTAGAATGAGGTACCCAGTATGATTTGAATAGCCTCCACTTCACTAATATTTTGAATCGACCAAGAAAACTAGTTAAAACCATTCTGTTATATCACTACTATTGTCAGTATATGTATCAATATTTGCCTTCTTTTTCTGTTTTTTTTTGCTAATGATATGCCCTGACAATACACTGTATTCAAAATGTTCATGATTTTTTAAAAAAAAAACATATACTAAAAAAAAAACAAAAGTGGTGCTCTTAGCCATCAAACCTCAAAAATATACTTTTACCAAAAGGTTTCCACAATTTTGGCCACTACTGTATTTGCTGACCATCTCATAATTCAAGGTGACTATGACCAGCTTACAGCAAGATAAAAGACATAAACATCTAACAATTATAAATATAAAAATAGATTAAGTTTATATTGCTGCTGTCAGGGTAATGATGATTTAATAGCTGACCAGCTGTTGTAGGGCTGCAATGTTGTAATACCGTAATGCTATAATGATGATGCAATGGTAGCAATGAGTCAGTAGAGTTAGTTGACTGCTACCACTTTAAGAGGTTGTATTATATGAGAAACCTTGTGAGGGTGTACCTCTCTCTCCATGTATGCTTCTGTGGTGTAGCTGGTTACTGATTGCTGTTTATTCAAGGCCTGTATCAAGTACTTGTATATATATATATGCTTTGTAGGTATAAAACCACTATTTGTAAATACAAACCTGTGTGCTGTATTTGCTCCTAGGTTGTCTCACCTAGTCACACTGTGTTCACTCTGACAGCTGACTATCTCACAAAAAACAACTCTGGGTAGTATATATATATTGGGTGAATGGAATCCCTGGGCCATCAGCTCACCCAATTGTGTTAATAAATTCTTAGGGATTAAATATCTTAAAACAGGAATTGTTGGAAGGCAGGAAAAACCAGTTGAAATTATAATAATTAAACAACCCCACAATCCTTACACAAATTTCCAATTTCTTGGAAATCCACCTCAATCTGAGCCCTAACTCAAGTAGGAAACAATGAATAGGACTAAGATCTCTTTCTCATGCAGCACTTAAAATGCTACCCAATAGTTCTTGAGCTCACCAAAACTACACCAGCAGAACTTCTGTTGCCTCTATTGGCAGTTCCTAGGCAGTCATTCCTACACTTCCACTAAATAATACCGTTTTTATATAGGTCACATCACAGAAAGGGACTGACTTTCCTTCCTCTTTCCTTCCTTTTCTATAAAATATCATCAGTTGGTGGGAAAACATCCACTAGTTACCCACCTTCAGCTAGAATGAGGTGAGGAATAGGCTAGACTGAGAGGTTTACTATCTTTCAAGGCCATACAATTTTCCATGGGCTCATTCAAAGGGAATCCAACTAACATCTAATATAGTTGATCTATTAGTTGGGCGTTGACTTAATGCTCTTCCAGGCTTCTTTTGGACATGTTTTTATGCTATTCCTGTGTTGAAAAACAAATTAAACTAACAGCAGTGTGATTGAGTGAATGGCATTGCCATGCAGTTCCCCCACAATCATTACTGGCCAGGTTGACCTTGGACCCCTGAACCATGGATTGGCTGGGAGATTTAGCAAGTACAGGGGGAAAGTGCTATTAGAAAGAATCAGACTTGCCTACTATCCAGAATAAAAGGCAACAGAATGGGCCTGGAAAGCAATGCCTGTGACAGGAAGGGAGGGGTGTGCCCATTCCAGTCTAAATTTACTAACACGTGCCAGCCTAAACCTATGTATTCAATTCAATTCAGAATAGAGCTAGAAGGGACCTTGGAGGTCTTCTAGTTCAACCTCCTGCTCAAGCAGGAGACCCTATACTATTTCAGACAAGTAGCTGTCCAGTTTCTTCTTTAAAATATCCAGTGATGAAGCACCCACAACTTCTGAAGACAAGCTGTTCCACTGGTTAATTGTCCTCACTGTTAGGAAGTTTCTCCTTTATTCCAGGTTGCTTCTCTCCTTTCTTAATTTCCATCATTGTTTCTTGTCCTGCCCTCTGGTGCTTTGTAAAATAAATTAACCCCCTCCTCCTTGTGGCAGTCTCTCAAATGCTGGAATGCTATCATGTCCCTCCTAGTCCTTCTTTTCTCTAGAGTAGCCAAATCCAAATCCTGCAACCATTCTTCCTATATTTTAGTCTTCAGTCCTTTAATCATCTTAGTTGCTCTTCTTTGCACTTTTTTCCAAAGACTCAACATCTTTTTTGTAATGTGGTGATCAAAACTGGATGCAGTATTCGAAGTATGGTCTTACTAAAGCTTTATAAAATTATACTAATATTTCTTGTAATTTTGATTCTATGCCTCTGTTTATACAATCAAGGTTTGTATTACCTTTTTTGGCTGCTCCTGTATACTGCTGATTCATGTTTAAGTGATCGTCCACTGTGGCTCCAAGTTCCCTCTCACAGTTACTGTTTTTGAGCCTAATCTGTACTTGTACCTTTGGTTTTTCCTGCCCAGGTATAAAACCTTGCTTTTCTCCACATTAAATTTCCTTTTGTTGGATAGGGCCCATTGTTCAAGTCTGTCAAGGTCTTTTTGAATTCTGTCTTCCTGGATTTTGGCTATTCATGTCAGGTTAGTGTCATTTGCAAATTTGATGAGCTCCCCTTCTTTCCCTCATCTAAGTCATTTATGAAGAATACTGGGCCTAAGATGGAACACTGCTTACAGTACTGCTTACTGTAGTACTGTTAAGGATTACTCTTTGAGTATGGTTTGTCAGCCAGTTACAAATCCATCTGGTGGTAATGCTGCATATCCCACATTTTTCTATGAAAACTTTCTACAAAAGACAAGACAGTGCCAGGAAGCTCACTTATTGCTTCAACACATCACATTGGCCTACAAATAGACCCATTCTCAACAGACTGTTTTGCCATGGTGGTGCAGTAGTTAGAGTGACCATTGCCAGAAGTTCAGTCCTTACCAACTCAAGGTTAGCTCAGTCTTCCATCCTTCCCAAATCAGTAAAATGAGGAGCCAGATTGTTGGGGGCAATATGATAACAGTGTAAACGTATTCGGAGAGTACTGTAAAGCACTATAAGTGGTATATAAGTTTAAGATCTATTGCTATGAAGTTGAACTTCTTAATGGCATGCATAATTGCTCATCCCCTTATACAGAAAAGTATTCTGATTTTTAAGATAAATATAATACTTCTGATCATATATAATTCTGCAGCACTATGCTTGTGAGAATAACGTAATAACACAAAATATTAGGACCATTTAAGACATTATTTCTTTCAAAATTATTCATTTGCTATTCAGCCAGCATAAAATTCTTTACCGCAAATATCTCAAGTTCAGAGCATTAGCCACTGACTTCTGTTATTCATTTCTCACAATTTCCAGGGAATCCAAGCAATGAAATTCTTTGGGGGCATATCTTATAACTTGTTTATGAGGGAACAGTTGAGTGAGACATAAATTACTTGCCTAGAGGCATTAGCTGCAGTGGCCGCCATATTTTATTATCAGACAAACATGAGCTTGGGAAATTGAGACCTTTGGACATTAATCTTCTTTTCAACATCACAATATGGTTCAGGCTTCTCGTAATCTAAGAGGATTTCCAAGGTCACAAAAACATCATTAGTTTCATTTCCCATTGCCCAGTTCTTTCAGAGAAAGAGGAAACTAACGAAAAACAAGGCAGGAAATCCAGAACTGACCCAACCTGCAGCTGGTAGAAATCTAGTGTAGAGCACTTTCTGGTTGCCTCCATTTAAAACTCTCCTTGGTGAATCAGAACTGAAGATCAAGGCATATTTTGAAAAAAAGGAAGTCATTTGAAGACTTTAGATCACAGAAAATAGTTGGGACTGCTACCAGAGTTTCTATCCAGAAGGGAAACAAATCATATCAGTAAGAGGAAAATAAGCACCACTTCAACTGCCAACTGCCAAATGTAAGCTGCTTAAAACTGCTTTTCCAGCTAACTCTGTAGCACATTGTGAAATGGTTCTTCAGGCAGCTGTCACTGTTGGGGTTCAGGACCCCGGACAGCCCCCGATATCGGGGAGCTTCCAAAAGTTGAAAATAGAGATTTAGGTTACTGTCAGGATTCCATTAAAGTTCACCTCGTCCACTCAGCATTCAGACACGTTTATATTCAAGTAAGAATTTATTAGAGAAAACCATATTAGCACATCTGGGAAAAACCTGAATCTGAAGTTCCCGGTTTTTCCCCACCCAAAAGAAAATCAAAGATCCACCTCTCGGCCATACTCAAAGGTCACATTCCCCAATCTTTTTTCAGATTCAACTTCATCTCTCCTCCTGGCACTCCTTTTCCAGGTGCCCATCGGCATGTCCTTGACTCTCTTGAAAGGAATTTTGTTTTGTCTACTACCCCTCTCTAAGTGTATGAGAATATCCCCCCTCCC